>JAGJRP010000043.1:0-120226 GCA_022832235.1 Lepidurus couesii | reverse complement strand
GAACATGTCATCCACTCTATGATGTCATCTGATCTATAACATTCATTTTTTTCGTTTTGAAACCTTACTCATTCTTCTATAATTTATGTATTTTTACTATCTGATCATGCATACACGCTTATGGTAAAAAATAATAGGAAATCAAGAAAACAAGCAATGGATTACATACGTGCATACAATTGTGAATTTCCCCTTTTGAGTCAAGTTCACTGAATAGGTTCCTTTGCAGCTTGGTACTGTACTATACTATACCCTCGGAAAAACACGGGTATAAGAAATCCTTAGTGGTCCCATTCTTACCCGTGGGATTAATTAAACCTGCTGTTTTTGAACCTGCTTCAGAAACTAAGTAAAATCTCTTTACTCTGAGATGGGGGCATTTTCTGTGCCACAGCTCAGAGTAAAAGGGATATCACAAAAGTTTGGAACGGTTTTAGTGAGCAGGCCTACAAAACATTTCGAAATGAGCCATTCGTTTTTGTTCGAGAGTATAGCACCATGTCATTTGGAACCCGGTCATGATTTATCGATTCTATACTGACTCCAGAAATCGTACGAGCAGCAAAAGGGTGAGGATGGACCGAACATCTCAAAATCTCAAACGAAAGCCCAAAAAGATCTTCGACTGCTAAAAGTTGAGTAAAGTGATATTACAAACAGGGGCGTCGCGAGGGGGTTTCCATGGGGGGGGGGTGGAGACCATAGTTTTACTTAGTTTTACCGACTGTAGTTGATGATTTTACCGACTGTATGATACAGTCGGTAAAATCGTCAACTATTGGGGGGGTGCACCCCCCAAACCCCCCCTCGCGACGCCCCTGATTACAAAAAACATGTGAATCTATAAAGACGAGCGTTTGATAACACCTTGATGGCACCCTTGAGTATAAAGCTTGATAATTTCCACTTTCTATGAAAATAGTATTGTTTAGTTCGTAATTTCTAAGTGCTTACAAGTCTAACGCACGAAAATTGGATTATCTCTTGCATTGGTATTTTCCTCCCATTCTCAGGCGAACATAGGGAGGAAGTTCCCTAGCATAGGTTTACTTCTTTCATAGACTTCTTCCCTTTACCCTCATTACTGTGTGCAGGCTTCTATTGAGAGAAGCTAGACATAGCTGTATATTTGGTTGCTGCATTCTCAGGATATATGGGTCTACGCCAGCGGCATCTTTTGACGGAAAATAGTTAACTACTTGAAGTATACCGTGGCCCTAAGAAAGAGTAAAAAATTAAGCTTTCGGTGATATGTTTCGTTTTATCATACGCGAAATAATAACTGAGATATAAAGAAAAGAAGAAGTCTAAAATTCAAGATGGGCATTTTTGCCATTGGCCCATAGCGGCCGCATGGACCTGTGACGTAGCAACGGTGAAGGTTCCGCCCAATTGCGTTGCTGCCCATTCTGGTAAGTTACTGGAAAAAGCCGGGTTCTAACCGTCATCCGTTTTGCTATTGTGTAAACAATATCCTGTAACCCAAACGCCAAACCTCGAAAAACCTCCGCTATTGAAAAAAGGTAACGTCACAACATGAATATACGCATATATTTCAAGGCGGAAGCTCTTTATTGTGGAGTAGTCCGTTTTGCAGGGTCAGCGGCTTAGCCAGCGATACACACAGTACGCAAGTGCGTACCAAAATTTTAGAAATTTACGGCACTAAACTGAAATTAGGGCGCCAAACTGATCTTAGGGCGCCAAAATGAACCATCAAAAGGGCGCCAAATCTGTAAAGTGTGTACCGTTAAAAATCTCTAGCTACGCCGCTGTTTAGAAAGGGGGAGGACTTATTGCTGTTTTCCATAGAGGAAAACAGCAACCGCCTTCCCCGGAGATACGGAGATTCGAAACTCGGAGATAAAACGTTAGCTTGGGTTTGGTTAAGTTAGGTTAGCTTAGATTTAATGATTCTCATCAACTGCTTTCCTCAATGAGAATTGTTACTAGCAATTTATTTGACTCTACTAGCTGAAGAAAGAAAAATCCATTGTTGGGACAGCAGTGACACACTAGTGTCATTTTGAACTCCGGGATACATTACATACACGTGTAACTAAATCCGGAGAACGTGTTGACAACTCTATAATACACACCAAGTGGCATTTATTATCGAATTCTGAAACTGGAGAACCTGTTGCGAGGACAACTCGAGAAAGTTAGCGGCATCTATTAAGAAAGCAGCAGACGACGTTGCGATGCCAATTCGTCTTTCGCAATAAAAATAACTACGGAGGATTAAATATGCAAGGTTCACGTTCCAAGAGGCGTATTTCTCAATCTCTTTAATTTCGCGAACCACGACCATATATAAGGGAACTTAACTAAACCAGAGACCTCATCGTAGTAAAACTGTTTATAAATCTGACATACAGTTTAAACAAATTTATTTTGCGGCTATTCCTCTTTAACATCAAATGTGTCTTTAAAAACAATCTACTGCATCATATTAGGTCCCATTCCTTGTCCTCCGTATGGACTTTGCATGGGCATTTGTACAGGCATTTGCATGCCTGATTGTTGCATTCCCATCATCGGATTTCCCTGGTTCTACAACACAGAAACCATTACTTGACGCACAAATACATTACTTTTGAATACGTACTTGCATGGGCATAGGAGGCATGACTTGAGCACCCATATTGTTTCCCATATTTCCCATGTTCATCTGCATTTGCATGGGCTGTTCATTCGGCAAGGTGAGGTTGGCTAAAAGTTCGCGTACTGCAGGGAAAATGGAACATTCTCCGTTCGGTTGCATGCCCAAATACTCTGCGTAACGCTTGAGCATTTGCGATGCCGCATGGATAGCTGGGTTGGCATGAGAAGGAGGACCCATTCCCCCTGTTTGAGACGTATCTCGACGCTCAGCCAACTGCGTTACATTCGTGCCAATATCGTACACCAACGGTAACACTAGAGACGCTCCTTCAGCCTCTGGATTCATCCCAATCCGTCTCAAATGCAACTACAACGCAAGCTTTAGTTCCTATTCTCAAGTTTTACTTTCTCGAAGGAAAAACTTACGAAAAATAGCACTTTGTTCTTCGCCGTTAAGACAGCATTCATGCCAATAGGAACAATAGGACTGGCTGAAGGTGGAACCACTAAATACAAGTTCAAGGTCCACTTCCAATTCTGCTGATGAATCAATGCTGGGAACTAAACATTCACAAATTAATCACTATAATAAGGAGCAAGGTAGATTATAACCATTTTACCAGATCTAAGCGCATAATCTGCACCAAATCGCGAAGAATACGGAAAGGTACGTTAATTAGCTTGCCAAACGCAACTACTGCGTAAGGTTTATAGGGCGGAGCCATAACTCGCGTTTCATAAAACTTCTCTACGACCTAAACAAATATTGCAATGAATTTTTCGATTATTATTTTAATTTCTAAAGAAAATGTGAGATAATTTAAATTATACGCTAATTTTAATTTTAGCGTCTCAATTCGTTATTAGAACTACAAACGCACCTGTAGCTCTTCCATAGCCCACTGATCCTTAAATTCGGGAGTAGGAGTCAACTTAAGATGCAAGCTCTGCAAATGCTGTAAATTAACCGAAACTCGTCCTTGTAGCGTTTCACAACGAAACTGGATCGATCCAGGCTCACTGCAGGGCAAAGCTGTCAACTAAAAAAACAGAACAGGAGAGATTTACTTCCAGTTACTACGCAAATTACGCTATAAACTTACGAAATCTTCTTCTTGGATGACACGTTGCAGCTGCCGCCTCATATAAACGCATCCCAGGAATCGTTCCAAGGGAGACAACTTGCCTCCAGTTGACTCGGATTCTTCCATACTCAAAGTTGCAGGCGTACATAAAGTGTCAAAGGACGGTTGAGCTAATAATGTAGGAATAGCACCCGCCCAAGAGCGTTGGGGCAGAACTCTGGCTACAGAATGGGTCGGTGGAGGGAAAGAGGCCATCGAATGGGGAGTGGTCGCTCCTCTCGGTGAAGGGCGTGGCAAAGAAGGTGAATTAGGCCAAGCTGGCGGTGCTGGAGACGCTAAACTGCTGGGAAAAGGACTGCTTTCCACGTGCTGCAAGAAAGACGAGGCTGGGGAGTGTCCCAGTTGCATTGTTTGGGCGGAGCCTGGAGTTCCAACCGAAGTAGGGTTCGGGGAAGGTATAGGGAGCATATTGGCAGGACTTGGGGCGTGAAGAGGGTTCAGTGGAGAGTTTAAGAATGCGTTAGGGTTGGGAGATGGGTGAGGCAAGGTCGAAGGCGAGGGGTTAATGGCAGAAGACAATGAAGGGGGCGAAGGCAACGGAAATGAGACTGCTGCTGGACTCGTTCCAAAATGGTTCGTCTAAGACACAAGAAAAAACTTCCAAATCCGATCGAGGAATTAAAAATCACAAAGTTACTTGAGAAAGACTGTTTAAGTCGCTGGCTGGAGTGTTTGGATTGCTGATCATGGGAGGAGGAGTCATTGGGGGGTGGAAACGACCGTCTCTGCCTCCCATCTGATTTCCCATGTTACTCGCATCAGTATTCGACTCCAAAGTAACTGGTGATGGCGGATGGTCATCTTCAGACTGCGAACGCCGGCGTAGAATCGAAGTTTCTGTGACGTATTTGGACAAAAACGCCTAAAAAATTGATTAAAAACAAAATTACACCTGGGAAAAGGCTTATTTTAACAAAAGAAGGCTACTTTTAAGCCCTGGGTGGGCGAAAATTCCTCAATGACTTTGCTCTTGTCAAACAGACTGTACGCTCCGTCCCGAATGGACACTAAACCATCGCCTCTGATGTGAATATCCAAACAGTACATGTTCTGGTACGCCAAACGCACATGGAAAGGCGACTGGGGCAATAATGTGAAGGTCAATACGGGCTGCATCACACGCTAGAAGTTAAAAATGAATCAAATTTAGAATCCTTTATGACATAACGTTAAAAGAATTACTTACCCCAGCAATAGTGCCCAATTGAGGCAAGTACGACAATTTGCAAAGGGAAGTTAAGGGTAGATACGTTTCGTGCAAAACTCTAACGAAATAGCTCAGGTTCTTGCGTTGGTTCAGGAACAGTTCCAGCTGTTCTTTTAGCAAACAGTGAGGATTCCTTTGCTGAGTAGTGGAGGCTAAGAATATCCGTATTACTTTGTATTCTAGACGTTAGTGTTAAAAGGTACCACCAAACTGGACAGAAAATCTCTTTTCTGAAGCTTTCCAGGCAACCATGGCAGTAGCAATACCACCAGGACCATAAGCCAGTACTAATCGACGATAATTATAGGATTTGAGCGTAACCATACTGGACAGACCAATCCTCTCTGGAAAATTCACAGAACTTGTCTTAAAGATCACTGAACAAGCTTGATAATGTTACCTTGTTTGAAATAGTCGGCGAAATCCGACACAATAGCAAACAGGTGAGCAATCTGGGACCAATCTTGAACTAACGCTTCAACTGTGCGCGACATTTCACTTGCATTGTTCATTTCATACGTCAAATACACGGGGAAACGTTTACCTAGCAATTTTAGACCGTAAATATCCAGTTTTTAGCCAAGAAAAAAAGGTTTACTTTGCTCTGTAGGGGCAACCGTGGGCACAGGGGTACCATAAAAGAGTAATTCAGCAATCCAAGCTCGTGCTCCTTTGCAATGCATGCGGAAGGTGAGCGAGAGCAAGGTTTTCTGTAAATGCACCATGGCTGAGCGTTCAATCCCTTCTACGTTGGGCATTTGCATGATTTTGAGTGCTAAATTCGTTCCTGGGGCTTCTACGCACAACCCTTGGTGCAGAATTTCCTTCTCGGTCAGCTAAAATAGAAATGAAGTATACAAAAATAAATTTCGGGTACGATTTCATTACTTCGGTTGCCAAAGCAGCAAAAGAGATGCGCTCATCACACAAAGCCACCATATGTGCCAAATCCGGGAAGATATAAGAAGGACATCGACTTTTCTTCACGAGAGCCTCTGTTTTGCCCACATTTGCGGCTTTTCGTTTGCCTAGAATCTTCTCGGACACATCTTGCCCTGCAAAACAAAGCAAAACTTTCAATTTCTTGTAAAATCAAGGGTTTTTAAGCGATATTACCATCAATGGATGTGAAGGGACCATGCGTGAGCAGAAAGGCGTCCATGTCGATAATATTTAAGACTCGCAAGTACATCTTAGGGAGATCTGATTGTGGCGCTTCATCTTGGGGGTCATCTTCGATGGAACACGGACGTACTGTAATGAGGTGATAGACAAACTGCACTTCGCAAGGAGAATCAGGTTTGTCCTTAAACTCGACAACCTGGAGAGAAACAAAATATTAATTGTTTTCGAAATTAAAAATGCGTAAAATATATTTTTAGGTTTGAAGACTTACGACAACAGTGTTGGGATGTTTGTAGAGGCGAAGCATGAGCCGATGTTTCTCCAGCTTGGCCAACCTATGATCAGCGCTCATCAGCAATGGCAGTTTATCGTACAACGAAACGGGCAAATGTTGCAGGGTTTTCTCGCAGCGTTTTTGAACAATCCAGAAGCGCAATTCCGAGACAAAAGAATCGAACTGTGCGCGATTGTTGTTCAACGCTTGGTTGAGATCATGCATCAAGTTGGCTGGCGGATCATCTTGGGGCAAATGAGCTTGCAAGTGGCCAGTATGACTGTCTACCGTAATGAGAAGCTGCTCTGAACGTAGACAAGGCTGCAAAATAGGGACGTGGAGCACAGCAGGTGATCCTTGGACCAAACCTTAGCAAATCAAACATTTAAACACATCAAATACCATTTTTAAGAAAAAGTATAGATTTTACATTCAATATCGCTGCCTAATTTGACTTGCAACTCTTGTTTGAGCTCAGTCAATTTCGTTTTGGATCGCATGTGGACCGTATGGATGAGCAGCTTCTCCATCGAAAGCTGGTCGGAGCGAATTGCCTTTTCTGCTTGTTCCGAGTCCTGCAAAACCAAACAAAAGTGAATAAAAGAAGAGTACAAAAAAGAGAACGTTACTTTAGAGGCCAGTGGGGGATGGTGGGCCACCATAAGAAGGCGACTAGGGTCATGAGCGTCAACATGGACTGTCAATCGATAGCCTAAGTCGGATTTGAGCTCGCGACTGGCCAATTCTCTCCAATAAGAGACAGTTAGATGCTTCGCAGGAACGTATTCTTCCACCCGTACCATGTCTCCTAAACGATCTTGGCATAATCGCATCGTTTGAGAGTGCAATACCTACGGAAAACCAATAAGGTAAGTAAAGAAGCTGACTAACGATTGACTACTAAAGAATCGATTTCTACCTCCAACTGAAGAGATTGGCAGAAATTATGCAAAACTATATACAACTCCGCCAAGGGTTGAGGGTGGTCAATGAGACGCGTTTGTACCAATTGATGAATGTAATGGATTTGTAAGGAATGAACCAATGCTTTGCCATCTAAAAATAGAGCATAGAAGCGATTACTAAAAGCAAATTGGACACATTAAAATAATTCATTTATTTGAACTACTTCTCTTATTACCTCCAGTTTCCTTGTCTTCGACTAAGAAGTCTATTTCGAGCAAACGCCAAGGGATGTTGGGATCATCTCCCATGACGGTCAAAGAAACTTCGAATTCATGCTCGACAATGAACTTGACTCTTCCATTTTCAATCCTCAAGTTTCTCATTAGCAACGGGAGGGGATTAGTGACCAAACGATGCTCTATAACTTGGTTAAGACGCAACAGAGTACTTCGTTTTTCAGCTGGAGTAATTGGGTCAGGAGGAATGATTTTTTCCTGGGAGAAAGTTAATGTTTCCTAAAAACGGTTTACAAGTGAGTTTTACGGGCCTTACTCGGATGCAAAGAGGCAGCCTGGAGTAACTGCCGGTGGTGAGAACTTCTATGGCAGCTGGCAGATGGAAATTTGGGAGTCTGGCATGAACCAAAGTTTCTCTTGCCATTCGAGATAAAGCATCTGCGGTTTCCACAAAGACCATTGATTGCTTATCCAAGAACGCCATGATAGTCTAAAGAAATCAAAAACAGTTAGTAAAGGAATGAAATTGTAAACGTAACAGTATACCGAAGACTTTTCAACTTTGGACACACTGTTGGCCCATTTAACTAAAGCTAAGAGTCGAATGAAGAGTTGTCGCGTCCTGGCAGCAAACTGAAAGATTTCAATTTTGCGTTCCATATCTGTTTTTCGAGGCAAGAGTTCAGCAAGCACTGTTAATTCATGGTAAGTGCGCTGGATAATGAAATCCATCAACATTGCTAACGAGATGGTTGGACCATTTCCAACCCCAACCGAAGCCATGGCTGCTGAAGAACTTGGGCCGTGTGATTCCAAGGGTAGGGGCAAAGGGGCCATTTAACGGCCTATGTACGGGTAACAGGGTAAATGAATTAGTCCACTATGTAGATCATAACACTGTTTTGTAAATTGCATGAATGAAACTTCGCAACACTTATCCGTTATCGTAAACAAACTCCGCAGCACCGCGAACGCGGAAAGGAATAGTGAAGGAGCTACTAAAAATTGAACGACGGTGTAGATTATCATCCAAAGAGCTCAACGCGAAACGGCAGAAACGAGAAACCAACATTTCGATAGTATGAGTACGAAAAATTTATTATGTCTCGCACTTCGTCTCATTTCATTTCAAAATTGCTTCTCGGCTCATTTTGAAACACGAACTTTATAAAAAAAATACTCACAAGCGCTAAAAAATGTATCCTAACATGATGATTGCAAGCGTCCAAATTCACGAGTCGTCTTTTAGTGCCGAGCATATTGCACCCTAAAATATAACCCTAGAACCTGGCGAAATAGTGCCGTCCTAAAGAAGCGCGGCATTTTGATAGTTTCCGAAATAGGCCATATTACCCTCCAATTATTTAAGTAAAAATAGATGTAATCCTATAGTACTCCGAAAAATTACAAAGTATCCAACCATCTAGCACAGCAGGGCTGTACAACTTCTGGCCCACTGAGGGCCACGAAAACACACAAAACCCGGGGGCCGTACAAAGTCCGTAAACTTTTGCCCGTTAACATCATATACTTTTGATAGAATACATTTAAAAGCTTTCGACTTTTCAACTTTTCTGCGATTACACAACACAAAGTTATTTTATTCCCCCGCTACATTTCTGGCAAAAGTATAGACCTAATACATTTGACACTGTACATTTACAAACACTTTTGTCGAAGTGGTCGGGGGCCGGATCCGGCCCTGGGGCCGCCAGTTGGACAGCTCTGATCTAGTGTCCAAAAGGAAAATCCCCGACAGACTAGGAAGTCAAGCACAATCATCATTCCGACGAATTAGTCTGGCAATTAATCTATAATTCGCAACCTTCTTTAAAACTTTGTGCATTAAACTTTTCCATTAGCAGAGTATCGACATATTGTTGGAATACTTCAAGTTCACACATCACATCAGGGTCAAATTTAGACTGACAGAAACGATGACTTACATTCTCCCCGTTGAACACGAAACGTACAAAGTATTTCTGCGAAAGAGACTCGCTTTCCCATAATTCCAAGACAAATCTAGACGCGTACTTGGGCAAAGAACCATCCGAAAGACCTAAAGCATGCAAAAGCGTAAACAAGGTTTTATCATGGGCAGAATAAATGATCACCCTGGCACCTTTGTTGGCTACCATATCGACAACCTGTGATACCATGGTCCGTAAGAATCCATAGCCCCTTAAATATGACGCAGATTGCAAAGCAGTATTTCTTAAATAAAACAATCTCTCGGCTTCAAAGTAACTGGCTAGTGCCTGAAGGTGTGCTTGCGTAACGCAAGATGAGTGCTGATCACATGGAAAGGGGGAGGAATGGCAAACGTAAGTTAGCATGACGTCTTTGAGAACATGGGCATTGCACTGATCAGAAGCTGGTCGGCCTGGCAGGGCAACCTGTCCAATTTCAGCAAGCTTTCTTAATACTGAGATATTCAGATGGGTATAACTATACCACTCTTGCTTGAATTGCTTCTCGAGACTCTCAGCTCGCAAGCAATTACAGAAATGTCCGCACAATTGGACGTTTGAACCACTTCGCACCTTCAATTGCTTAATATAAGCCGAATTAGCGTCCCAAAAAGAATACACTAACGCCCATAAAGATTGCAGTGTGCGTGCATAGGGTGTCGATACCAACGTGGTTGATGTCGCTGGAATGCTTTCTAGGAATTCTTTGTACGCAAGACGTAAAGTTTGTCCCAAATGCAATAACTGAGCCAATCCCTGGTAAGTAAGTTGACCAATGTCGCATTTTTTCCTATAATTAAAATACACTGATCAAAGTTAGCAGCTACGGGCAATACACACGGAATCCCGTTTTGACTTACCTGTTGGGTAGAACTGCGAAATTTGCTAAGGAACCAGCAACCTCAGAGTACTCTTTAGAGCTGGAAAAGTGCCGCATGAAACGAGAATACTCACTTATTAAAGTAGAGCTGTAAGTACACTTAATTGCCTCCAAATTTCGGATGGACGATAGAGGTCCTCTATCTCCATGCCGTATAACAATAACCAGGCCTCTGAGCTTTGCGTTCTTAATGGGTTTACCTAAACAAATTTGATTCGTTAATATTATTCAAGCGTTTACATAATTTACCTTCTTCTTCTGTTTGTATATTATCAGGAAAGTTGCAGAGATCCTGGAACGGCTGCTTAACAGCCACCAATGAATTGAAAGTAGCAGAATAGTTTTTATGTGGACTTTCGGCGTTTATCACAAGAGTTAATGGTTTGGAATTGATCTCTCCAATGTTGCTGACTCGAGGTATCTCGAGCTCTAAGTACCAGCAATACCCTGCAATGACAAGCATTCATAATATTTTCGGATACGGAAGAACTATTATAGCTAGGTATGTAAGTATATGACAACTGATGTAATGGGTTAGATGGATTTTGTAGTATCTATATTATATAGGCCAAGCGAAGAGGAAGTGAAATGCTTACCTAAAACGAGCAACAGTACCCATATTGTTAACGCAAGAATACACGTATATTTCTTCATTCTTGCGGTTGGACTGACATCGTTCTTCTTCTTGCTAGACAGATTGTAGATAGTAACAAGTCGATACTAGAAAGCGTCTCTTTTGACGCTGGTTTATTGGAATGAACTGCGCCTCAAGCGTGAAGCGACGAGTTTTTTTTTCTGTTAAGAAGGTTTTCTTACACTCATTTCTCTTTATTCGCAAGCCCTCTTACAATTTCGGTAGCTATTGGCTTTGTTGACACTGATCCTCGTTGTTTGGATGAACCAGGGGCGGGTTGACAACACGCCGGCGACGCCTCCGCGCGCATTTCGCTGCTTTGGTACCCTATGCCGTTTGTTGCTTTTACGAAATAAACATAGTGTTTCATGCAAATAAAAATGTCGAATTAGTACGAAGAAATTCACAGATAAAATGAACTCGCAATTGGCCTCCGGGCTTTTGTTACGGGTGGTTAAGCGACTATTCCGCAACTTAAAAGTTGATAGTAATAATCAAAAATTAAAAGTGTCTGCGAATTCGTGCTCCTACTCTATTCACAACATTTTCGAAAAACTTGAATCCCATTAATCGACAAAAACGTGTTATCAATCGCGGGCCAGCTAATTCAAATACGTGCGCATTCGGACGCCATTAGCATTGTCAAAGACAGAAAAAAATAAAACTACTGTGAAATAAATTTCCATCTCCATCCTAAGCTTTCAAGTGCCAACAAGTCTTTTCAAAACGTTAGTGCCTAAAAACGTTCGTTTTTCTCAAAGAAGACCCTTTCGAACGCTCCCTCTCCCCTTTACCTGTAGCATGACCTGTAGCTCAAGCGGCCATCTGGCTTGTTTTACACTTTTCTTCCCTACCCCTATTTCGAACCTTTTCTAATTGTAATCTTTGTATTACATCCTTAAGACCCTCTCTGTCCAACTCAGTTAGCGTTAGGTAATTGGGAAATATAGATTATAAACCCTGGTCTGGTCCCGTTAAATGTTAAATATAAAATCTACGAAAATTGGCACTTTCTACATGGACGGCCGGCATTTGGCGGGGAATCGCCACGTCAAAGCTTAGCTTGACCAGGAGCATCCTCCAGGTATGCCTTTGAAAAAGTTTCGTACGCATTGGTACGTGTTGTCAAGTACGTCGTTATGAACTCGGGGAAATCGCGCTCACTTACAAGATCCAAGAAAATCTTACCAGCCCGCCACAAACCTTTTCTTTGAGCTGCATTCAATTTTCTTGATTCTTTGGAGATGATGTCACGAGATAGGGCCATGACTATATGTCTCGTTACCAACACTCCCGTCTCTTCCAATCGCACCTAAAAGTAAAACCATAGTAGTTAATAACCCATATTTTATATACTACAGACTCCAAAGCTCTCGGAATTTAAGTTAGAATGAAAGTTGTGCTAACTTGCTGTCGAATCCACTGCCACACTTGAGAACGCGAAATCTCAGCCGTGGCTGAATCTTCAACGGCACCTTGGTAAACGACCGTGCCGTAGCCTCTCATCCATGCGTTGATGAACAAAATCCCTACGGCAACGTTATGCACTAAGCCTGCCATAGTCACACCGCCTGGGGGCGTATGCAGTAAATCGTTCGCTTGGATCTCCACTCCGAGATGCTGTACGTGGAGTTGATTCACTCCAGGAGCGTGTTGATCCCATAACTAATCAAATTACATGTTAGATTTCCTAACTAACTAAAACGAAAAATAAACCCCGCGACCGGAGACGATCGTGGCTTTCTATGTTTAAAAAGGAATAAAAAATATAGTACCTTATGGATATAAGGGACCAATTGTCGATCAAACACCATAAATCCGTCGACTCCTGTTTGGATTTCTTTTAGTTTTCCGGATAAAACTCTGTCCAAAACTTTCTGACGTCTAGTAAATTTTTTTGCATTTTTTAGGAGGTTACATTAGAAGGAAAATGGATTTAGTGACGCACTCATTTCCGGCTTGGGGAAGCAATAAAGCAGCCATTCCTCCAGTGGCATACGCTTTGCGACGATGGCAAATTTGAATCAGGAGAATCATGTAGCTCTGGAGGAAATGGGATTCCATTGTGACGTATTTGTTGCGATCTGGCAACGCAAAATCTTTTTTGATACCTTTACAAGGAGACAGTTATTAGTTTGCATCTTACAAAAAACCAAGCTAAAATTTCGAGAAATAATAATAAATACGTAAGATTATGGGAAGTTATTACCGGAATGTTCACAATGTACCCAAGATGATCATCCGTTTCGGTTAGATAAAATTGTTGTCAAAAAATTTTTTGTTAAAGTCATTAGTTACGTCAATCCTGAAGGTTTACCGAACTTGCTGATAAACGAAGCTGCGTAATCCCAAATTCCGCAATTGAGCCCCATGCAATGTTCACGCAAATTGTACAAAATCTCTTCCATTTCAAAAGCTGCCAACACATTTTCTATCAAAACACACGTTTTGATACTACCTAAACACAAAATGAAACAGAATTTCATTAGATCTCTTGCTGCTATTCCGGCTGCTAGAAAAGGGGAATGGAATGATACCTAAAGGAATGTTGAGTTTGCATTGAGTCCAGATAAAGATTTCATTCCATAGTTTCGCCTCGTTCGCTCCTTCCACCTTTGATAAGTAGAAAAACGGTCCAGCTTCCTTTGAAAGCAATATTTGAGCGTTATGCCACATTAACAAACCAAAATCAAATAAGGCTCCCGGTACTGCTTTTCCGTCAACCTAAGAAAAATAAAGGATACGAAATTACATCCCTCTCTATTTTTTTCTTAAGTAAGTATAAAGAATTAAATTGAAACCCTTAAGTATTGCTTTCTTGACTTGCCATCAAGTTTAATTCAGTCATATTCCAAGCACGAGGACGTAACATTAACACTGGAGCTTCTTGGATGGGTTTCGCTCCAGGTAATTGACTACGAACTGCCTGGTAAATATTGTAATGTCCCGCAATTTGATTGCGCCAATTGGGACAGTTGCCATCGTCAAAATCGACCTAGAAAACGGTCAACATAATAACACTAAATTAAAGTGAACTAAACAAGTCGTAAGAAAAAGGTAAATTAACTTGAATGCCTTGGGCAGAGGCGTTTAAAGCTGCAATGAAATCAGACCGCAGACAAGGAGCAACGTCTCCCAGATCTAAGTGACGATTATGAAGTCTTTTAGGCAACGGTGCGATGCTCCAATCATCTCTGGCGACTTCTTCACCACGAGCTGGGAAAGACGGCAAATAATCGGGGTTTTGGTCAAAGTAAAGTTTCCGCGTTCGTCGAATAATGTGCAGCTAGAGCGAACCAGTTAAATTATGGCTAATAACGAAAAAAAGGAGGATAATTAAATATTATTATCTTACCTGCTTCACATGTGGTTCGAACTCTTGGACTAATTCTGCCAAGAATCTCGTCGCTTCAGGGGTAAAAAGATGTACGAATGCACCAAACAAATCTGCCGGCGGCGGCAATACTTCTATCGACATCTAAATGCGTAGAAAACCCGTATGCAAATGTTGGGCCCAAGACGAATTCTTTTGGAAATGAGGTTAGATTATTTACATTCAGATTAACCATTAAAGAAAGTTAGTAATGCAGCTACACACTTATTTGGCTTACGTTTAGGTGCATCAAATGCATGTGTGTTGAACCCATTTTCTTTCAATCGTTTTTGAACGGGACTATAGTGCATAACGGGTTCACACTTGGTTATTTACGCAATTGCTTAGCCTTCCCATCACCAGATGGCTCTAGGAATGAAATATCGTTGCTCGACAATGAATAAAAGATGGGGATGGGGATAGAGGATCTAAAGTTTTTTCCCATTTTTTAAAAAATGTAGAAATTATTCCATTGTTGGAGAATTCTTAACTTCTGAATAAGGAAGCAGTTAAGACAAGGATCATAAGGTTGTTACAGATAAGACCCTTCACAATTTTATATAAACAAATTTGATAAAATAGTAGCGCAGCTAGGGAAGTTCTGCCATCATATTTTTTTTAGAAATTATAACCTTAAATTTAGTTGGAAGGACGTAGGTCAGCCTTATCTCTTCGGGATTTTTTATCGGCCACCGAATTAACACTACGAGCTTTCTGTAACTTACAAGAGTTTTACAAAGTATGTTTTCCTACGCGGACTTTGCAGCAAACTTTGTTTACGTGGTATTTTTGTCTCTTTTTTAAAAAATTAACGCATTGACAGGGAGACGACGTAGAAACGTCGGGGAGCAAAAACATATCCCCTACCTCAACGTTTCTCACTGAAAACACCCAAACGTCACGTGCCAAGTTCTGGCTGTCTAGCAGCATTGATCACGTGACGGACACCAGGTAGGCCTCGTGAAGAAACACTAAGGAAAGCAAGTATTTTTACCTGTCAATTTAGGTATAAGCAATAACTTCGTGCCCTCTGCAACCTAGCACAGAAAGGTCCGTGGACTGTAATTTGCGGGTGTATCTGCTTCATTTATCTTATGGGTCGATATTACGAGCCAAAAAAAAAAAAATAGGCTGATGTTGCAGACAATCTGTCGCGACCCTGAACTGGACACGTGCCACAGCACCAACATTGATTCTGTGTTAATCACGTGAAAAAAAATCATTAACGACACGTCCATTTTCCAGGGGGTTATTAAGTCCTCATGTTAAAAAAACGACGAGCATTTCTAATTGCACTTTTTTAAAAAATTGTTCTTTGGAATTTGTTTCCCGTGAAGAATTTCTGGATTGCTCAAGATTGCTTCGGACTCTCGGTCACGCAGGAAATGCAATGTTTGAAAGATATCTCACGACTTTGAACCTTTGGGGAGGTTATAACAGGTAAAGAATCCCCCCAAAGCCGGGCTGTATCGTATAAAGGACAGTAGACTAATAAGGATGACATGTCATTATATATCTGGTAAGTAAATGGGGTGGAGTATAGGCTACATTATTATTTGTTTGGTTGGGTTAGTTCAAAACCGTCCTTACCAGAATTTTCCCACCAGTCCTACTATAGGCATCTTGCCAAGTAGGCTAACAGTATTTCAAGAGATACGTGGGCTTTTGAATAGAGTGCCTTGCATCTTTTGGACGCATAATTATGATCGCATAGTTGTCTGGTGGCCTAACTTTTTGGTGATGAAAACTTTTGCTAGTTGCTTTTCTAACCTCGATTTCTCTTCTTCGGCTTGTCGTGCTCCCCTCCCTGTTCCAGAGGTGGGAAGATGAATACGTGAAAAGCCCCTTTACTTGAGGATTATTTAATTCAATTAAATTTTTCATTGAAATTAGGAGAACGGGACAGATCCCTGCTCAAATCCATTTCCTGATAACGAACAAAAGCTCCGAAGTACCTGAAGACCTACTTTTGTTTAGGCCAACTTATCAACTATTTCTGGAAAGGAACATAATGCACTTGCTTCGTGGACCGAGACATTCACTTTGGCGGACTGACTAAGTTTCACTTTCTGTTTCAGCTCTTGGGTTGTTGTTGCCCATTGTCATTTTTTTAGCATTAGAAGATCCTTTGGACTGTGCATACTGATTTCTTGGGCACTTTCGCTCTTGGAAAGGTCAGCGAAAGTGTTGTCCGTTCCGAAGCGTAAGCCTATATGGCCCAATTTCGAAGGAGATTTCACTTGTCCGTCACACAGGTGGTAACTTTTTTTTGTATGAATAGAAGGGGACATAGCGACAGTTTGTTTCCTTATACGTCGGGAACGCAGTGAAGTCTTATTTAAAAGAACAAAATGGAGCTTTTCAGTACGAGGACGCCTGGACGTCTCGTTTCTCCTGTGAATTTACGGAGAAAAGAAATTGGATGGAAGTGGCGAAACATTTAAAAGTTATCAAGTGTTTGCAGACAGGTTTTCGTGTCATGGAAACAGCTTTTCTTTGCCAAGGACGTGCAAGCTTATACAAGATACAGTACACACTTGCGTTGTTATGTACAACTTGTCATTATGATAAGTATTTCCGCTGTGGATGAGCCTTGGTTACACAATATGAAAAGCAAATAAGTTACGACACACCCGGAAGAAGATGCTCTCTTGTCACAATCCATTAGCGTACACTTTTATTTCGAATTCTCCCGAGAGAGTGAGTGGCCATTGAACGGTTCAAGGTTTTTCTTCTAAAGTCACCGAAAGATGAGCTCATGGACACCGTGGGGTAGCGTTTCCTGTTCCGAAAAGGTCTTCGGGAACGCATTCTAACTCGTACCGGCTTCTAAGGGTCCTCTAACACATCTACAATGAAAATGAGTATGGTTTAGGATATTCAAATCTGTCAAACTTCGTAAGGTTCGGATTCTTGGCACAAGAAGACACAGCAACGGTCTTTTCCAAATATCTTTTATTCCAAGGACGGAGTAAGGCAGTTTGGCTCACAAGCGCACTTTAACAATACACATAAAAGGTCGTGAAGGATTTTTTTTTCATTCATGCTAATTTTTTTCTTAGAAATACTTCGTACGTAAAAATGACCCGATGAAACGAGAAAGAAAAAAAAATAGCGGCCATTTTTTTGCTCTGAACATATAAAAAATTTTCACGTTTCTTTTAAAGTCAATATTTCCATGCATACTGTAATCACTTCCATTCATTTCCATACAACGCACACCTTCACTTTTTGTTGCAGCTTTCCATTTCTGTGTGCGGGAAAGCGTGTAATTTAAAACATTTGGAAAAAGGGGAGGACAGATTCCACCGACAGGTGAAGGTTTTTTCTTTTCTCCCCCCCCCCCCCCTAGACAATGTGCGCAACCATAATCCATTTGCAATAGAATCTGATTCCCCAAAACATTTTTTGCAAAATATTAGAAGCTAAATTAAATGACGTGCCACGTATAGTGTACAGGGATGAATCATCTTAGAGGGGTTGAGCATTTGGTATGCGATGACTTAAAACTTGTGGCTTTTTTCTACAATTGGACGTCGGGAAATTTAGGTTATTTTTCAGTTCATTGGAACAATGTTTTTCGAGGAGATTTTGACATTTCGGCCTCGCCAAGGCAGTTTTTTTAACACAAAAAAGTCAGAGAAAGGGTAATAGTAATGCTGGAAAGCGCGAAAATGCAAAACGAGTGACAACAAAATTCACAAATTTTGGAATTCAATCTGGCTTAAAGGGGGGAGTGGCTAATTTTTTAAACGGCAATTGCACAGTTCCATTTTTTCTCTTAGCAAAAATCCATCGCCAAAATATTATAAACGTGAAAATTCCCCTGCTAAAGGGACCAACTTAAACATTAGCATCAATAATAATTATCCGGAAATTCTTTTTCTTGTCTTATAAGTGGTCACCCATATTCTTTTATTTAAATCATCTCTTTGTTTTTACTCTTTGAATTTTTTCCTTTTTTAAATGAATGAAATCAATCCGAGCTCCCGATTTCCACTTGGTATCGGTGCGTGAGATAATTGGCAGCATCAGCTAATTGCTCCAAACACTGGTGCAGACCAAGGAGATGGCGCCGGAACTGATTCGCGACTCGCTGGACGCTTTCTTCGCCATCTGCTTCGCGGTCGCCGACTTCCGCGCTCGAGTCTTCGGACGAACATGGGTCTTGCTCGATTCCAGACTCGGATTCCGAGTCGCTATACGTCGTGCTGGTACTGGAAGAGGCGGCCGAGGAGGCGCCAGAAGTGGTGTTACTAGAGGTGGTAGAATTCATCGAGTTAACACTGGGCCGCCGAATGTTGGCAGATGACGTCATGCTCATGTTGGTGATGGCGGGGCCGGTGTAGGACTGCTGCGGCGAGGACGCGGAGGTCAGGCCGATACCATTGTTGGCGATGCTATTCTTCTTGTTATTGCTGGTGAGGTAATAGGCGCTAGATAGAGGTTTCTCGACCGGTAAGGCGGCTTTGGGACCCCAAATGAGTTCGCTTTTCACAGAGTTGAGCATAGAAAAGAGACTGTGTAGGTCGGCCGCCTGCATGGATCGGATCACGCCGCGGCTGCGGGTGGGTAAAGTGGTATCCAAATCCGGGTCGCTCCCCACCGGCACGTCCAAAAGTTTGCAAGGGACCATCACGGTATCGTCCATGTTGGACACGGCTTTCACGAAACGTTCCATTGCGAAAACGACGCTTTGCTGCGAGAATTCCGTGACAGAGTTGTCAAATGACATGGTTTTCCGCATACACGAACCCCTGCGTGAAAAAATAACAAACGAAAAAAACGATCTTATTAGTGAGCTCGACAAGGAAAAGACAGCGCCCGTCTATCAAACAAACGAAATAAATTGTTTTTCATTGTTGGCCAACAATGAAAAATGACATCACTTGCGTCACGAATGAAAGACGGTTATTATCGAAATAACTCAGTATTTTACTACCAAACAAGTACGAAATTATACCATTAAATTATTCATTGTTGGCACCAGAAAACAGTAAAAATCCCAGAATATGAAAGAACCCAGGAGTCAAAGTAGGTTTTCAATGTCAACTTGCCAAAGAGTTGTACTTTTTGTTTCCTTGACCGGGTACCTAAGAGTAGAAAATGGGTACAAGGTTAACTACTTCCTAAGGTCAGTGAATTCTTAGCTAGGTGACGTCACTAACTGGACTTTTTAGAGCGATATTCAGGTTTGATTGCACTCAATTTGCTAAAAAGGTAACTGGTTTACGTGTCAAATGTTAGGATCGCATTGCAAATTATCGTAATTTTCACTCTGCTAATTAATAACATCATTTAGCTTCATACGCGTTATGAAGCTAGGTGACGTCAAGGAAGTCTTAAGGGAAAAGTTATATACCATTCCAGATTGCACTGCGGTGATTCAGGCAACTTTTCACATTCACTATCATTATTCCGCATGGTTAACGCACAAGAACTTGCCAAAAGGTTCATTGGCAGTGGGCTGATCACAACTAACAACGTCGAAACGAAGAAAAGTTTTCTTATAGCGTAACGGTAATCGGTTATCTAAAGCGGAAACTTGACACCAAATGATAGTCACAAAAAGTGCAAAGGAACTACTTCACGATAAGCGTGTATTCCACCAGAGCGCAACTGAATCAGCAAAAACGAATCAGCTGTCTGAAGGGTTTTTTGGCTCTTTGTAAAACCGTGTGGTGTTGCGATGCTGAGTTGACGATTTCTGGTTAGCTACACTTGCAAAAGACTTGGTATCCGTGTGGGGTAAGGTGAGCTACAACTCCTTTATCACGTGCTCAGAATGTGGCTACAGCCCTGCACTGAAGGGATGTTTAACTGTTTAACGCGCATGCGCAACTCAGGAAGTCGGGGGCTAAAACATCGCTATACCGTCCTCGCTTGTAATCTCCATAGTCGATTGCAGCATGAAGACTATTCTGGCTTAGTAACAAGGTGGAGAAAACGGGACTGAGAGATTGAACTTTCCATGGACGACCTCGCCGTTCCCTGGTAAAAAGACTCCTACTGAATCTCAATGCTTAAAACAACCAAGTTGGCACGTCGACGTCAACAAGCTCTCATTGATATGCGAAATTCGTTGTTTTTGCAGCTGAGCCATGTCGTTACAGAAAATTAGGTTAATTAAATGTCGTGTAGAACCTAACTCTGGGACGATATACAATTAACTTACTTTTTTTCGATTGTCTTCTAAGAATTATGATCGGTATGAGAAATGTACGCTAAGAACGGGACCGTACCGATTTACATCTGTCTTTTCAAGTCCCTAGGACCCGCTTATCACACGAGGAAAACGACCTTGGAAGTTATCGACGTCAATGTGGTATTTTCTGGATTTGCAACATTCAAACTCAGCACAGCACCTTTTTTGAGACGAAAGATTGTACGAACAGATCACTTTAATTGTGGCTTTGTTTTCCGTAAGCAATTTAAACGTGTTTTAATGGGCATTTTTTTCGTTTCATAATTGCACAACTTTTAAGAAAAGTAAAGTTATGCTTCCTTTAACAATGTGTACAATGTTTTTCCTACAATTAACGCGTGAAGCCTCAAGGGATTTCACGATGTTCGTTATTTACAAGTAAAAGCTAAACGAGTTTGGCTAATGAAATATTGATATCGTTCCTACGCGTGTTGACAGCTATCGATACATTGTCCCCTAGGTTCGCACTGTTCCTTTGGCCTTTGTTGTCTACGTTGTTTGCATACTGTATGTATGAAGTTTTTGAGAACGTGCCAACTTGCTGTTCTTTGTGTTTGAGGAAAACGTTGCGAAAGATGTTACGTACACGCATCTGTAAACACTTTTCAAATGACCGACATGAACGCTTCCCATCTAATCTTCCCCGATTGAAACCAAGTGGCGTCTAGGCGTCTATGAACACTTTTTTCACTTAATAAGCGAAAATAAGGGGGGTTTTGTACCTGAGGGGGATTCTTGAAGCTCAACTTAACCCGACGTGACGTAATAACAACAATAGCAGCTAACAATGATATAAGCGTCCAATGTCATTGTCAAACCCGAGACCTAGATACTCTATGCTGGTCTTGCAAGTCGTGGACCTCTGGTTTGAGCACAACACAAACACAAAAAGAGTACCAAAATGGGAAAAAAGGAATGAAAAGGGGCCCTAGGAACAAACGCAAACCGAACAACGCCTTCATAGCTCTTGGATCGATTCCGAGTTTGCATCACGCCACATGAAGAGCGAGCTTTCTATTGGCCCTCCCAGTTGCGAGACACGTAGGCTCGGCTCTCCTATGACTCTTGCTACGCTCAGCTCAGTTTGCACACATCACGATTATTCGCATCTGGGGGCGATTCTGAAGAGCTGAGGAGGCTTGAGTAGCGAAAAGCTGAATTGCGGGATTTTGAAAGGTTTTGTGACCATAATTCAAAATCGCTCGGAAATGAATGTTTTCCAAAAAGTTCGTTTGCGCTATCATCGCGACCTGCATTGAAGCTTGGGGAGTATAAGCATGTTTTTTCTGTCACGAAACAACAAAAACACGTCTCTGCCTCTTCCTCCTTCAACTTCTTAACCTGGATCTCGTGCCCCGATAGAACTTGGGTTTCGTCTTGTCTCTAGAGAGTGAGAATCAAGTTTTGGGACAGTTTTTCTTCAGACCCCTTTTCTCTAGCTTGCATGTTGACCTAAAAAAATAAGTCTTTAGGCGATTGCTTACCTCTTTACGTTCATTTCTCGAACCTGGAGGGACGCTACCTAGCCGATTATGCGAAAACATGTTACGGCAATTCGAACCTCTACTGTACCCCTGTAGGCTACTGTACACAACGTTTTGTAGTATTATCAATGTTATAGCTAGGCTAGACGGGACAAGTTAATGATCATCAACTCCGAGTTAATCCTTCTATCTGACTCAAAGACATTGAATTTGCATGTATTTAACTCAGTAATAAGGATTAATTCGGAGTTGCTGATCATTAACTTGTCCCCGTCTAGCCTACTTATAAGCGTTGATCATTAACGAACCTTTGCCGTATAAGTTCGAATATATAAGGCTATTTCAAAGACGTGAAGACACCTTTCGCTATTTTAGAGGCAGAATTATTCTAACGGATAAAACTGAAGGAATCTTAATGGGTATACAACTACAGAAAATGAATTTAATTTGGTCAGTGACACAACTCGCAGCTGCGTGCATCTTCCTGTATGATAAACCTGGCTTGGGTGGAGACTACAGACTTGGTAGAAATTGATGTCAAGTGGTTAAATTCTTACCATAGCACGTGTCTGATTTTGGCTAAAATTTTTTTTTTTGGCCACTGAACTATAGGAAAGTTATTACACGCGAGTAAGAACAAACAGGTAACAGTTGGTCGTAACGCAGAAAAAGCTCAAAGCTGGCTAGTCAACTTTCTAAGTCCTGGCCGTCCTACATATCGGTTATGCCACACAGCAGAGAAACCCAAACTTTTCTACTGCGCCGCCCATGCCATAAACATTTGGTAGTTTAGAAAGGGAGAGTCCTTCGTCTATCTTCCCTACTGTCCATTTAGACCCATTATTTAGCTGGTTTTTTTTTTGTCTTTTTGCTAATCTCCTTCCACGTCCCGTAGCGTGCACCGAGTGCGCACGGATAACAAAAACCCTGGAATAACGGAACACCTTTGCATTGGAGTAGGGAAACGGGACACGACACCTTAACCGGTACTTACATAAAACCCCGCAAGGCATTGACTTCTGGTATCGTTATTGGGCCATAAGGTTAGAAAGGCATTTCATTGAAAACAACAAAAAGAAAAGTAAGCTAAAAATAAACAAAACCGGGAACCCAAGAAAAAAAACTTACACATATTGGGACGCGGAGGTTTGGTGACGGCAAAAGTACGATGTGTTTAAGTGATCCATTTCTTTTTTCGGGGATTTCGGTAAGTGTAAACGAGTTTCTACACGATTCGGATGTCTCGGAGCACTACTTTACTCGATCCCGACTCCCCGTAAAACCGAACTTACCGACGTCCCTAGCAAGAATATACACTAGACACACTCAGACTTGGAGCGAATCGAGGTACCCCGGGTCCGTTATAACAAACGTAATATCTTAGCGCACGCCGAATTGGTGGAAGTGTCTTTGGAAAGGAAGACGTCAGACGAACGTCAGCTCATCTCAGATGACATACTGGCTCGGGCTTTCTTCCTGGGCTATAACGGACAACAATGCAATCCTGCTGGCCATAAACGGAACAATGCGAAACGGAACTTGACGTCGTTTCCTTTTCCCCAGCGGAGAAAACCAGAACAAGAAACACAAGAAAACACACAGGTGTGGGCAATTATCCACGTTTCCTTAGACGACGAAACAGTGAAAGAGAATCCTTTCTTGTTTTTCGCCAATAAAGGATTTAAGTTTCTCAGTTTCTGGGAAACGAATTTTGTACACGAACAGAATTGGCTATAAGGCTCTGACTATAAGGCAACCTGCTGCAAATTGCTACGCGACTGTTGTTGTCACCTGAGCTTACCATGGCGGACTGAACCTCCCAATCTGGAGAGTCTTGTCTCGTGAAAACACAGTACCAAGTCCTTACGGGGCTAAAGGAAAAACCACTATGGCTTAACGTGAAAGTCACATAACTTTTTGGTATAGAAAAACTCGATGCTTACGGGGCTTTTGGCTGGTACTTTACAAACCAAGCCTCCCTCGAGGGGAAAAAAGGAGTGGGAAGAAGCTCTCCAATGGTTCTCTTCAGGGATTTCCCCTAAATGAACACCTTACAGATTAAAAAAAAAGTGCAAGAGAGGGGGGGGGGGGCGTTTTTGGCATTACTTGGCGTATCAATCCTTCCGGGCTACCTTCGCCGGATTCTTTAGGCGAATGGCGAATAAACTGCAGAGGGTATGCAAAGGATACATGGCCATTATGAATAGATTTGCTATAGACAATGATTTCTAGGCCACGTTTTTGGCCTCTTTGCGCCCCCTTTTACAACGTTTGGAAGCCAAAAGTCTGGATTCGGCACAGCAGAACGCCCTGAGCCAGCCAAACCGCTGTTTGGGATATGTTGTGGGTTTTGCTTAGCCTTTAGAGAATAAGATATCTTCCACCACATCCGTAGCTATTTGAGAAAGAGAGATGAAAGAAAATTTGACATGGTCTAACCTTTCCTTTGCGCTTTCATGGTTCTTAATGCCCATTGTTTTAGCTTGAGTGATCACAATTGTTTTTCGTAACCAAAAAATCGTAAGGAAAAAAACACAGAAGGTGAAATGGGCCGATATTTAGCAACGGCGTTTTAAAACAGTTTTGGGTACATATTTTTACCTGCGGTGGTGCCGACCATTGGCCAACGGGCTGGACATGGAGTCCATGGGTGTTGGAATTGGAAGTCGGGGTCGTGCAACTTGGGAGTCAGTAAGGGACACTCAATGTTACGCATGGATGCCCTATAGGTGAAAAGTCTGGCCGCACTTCGTAATTTTCTGGGGATTTTTTTTTTTTAAGCAAATGGAGGACGGCAAGAGTGTGGAGTCTTTACTTGTGGGAAGGGGAAAAACTACACGGAAAGCTGCGTAAGTTGCCACACACTCGATCGAAACCACCTACCCATACAGACTGGTGGCAAGGAGAAGCTATTCTCGGCCGCCAACCCGACTTTTAACGGGGTGGAAGACCCTAGAAACCATTTGCCGAGTTTCGCGCAGACGCATTCCAGACCCAAAGAAGAGTATTTCCCGGGATTTCGTCCCCGTTATCGATTTCGAGAGGCCCCCAAAACAGACAGGTCTTCTTTTCTCATCGAGAGGAGTCGAATTTGGGGAAACCTAGACTTGACCCTTTTTCAGGTGCGCGATGGACATTATTCAAATTTTTTCGAGGGTCTGAGGAACCCAGCGTGGACGTCCTTCGTGATGTCACCAGGTTCCGGTTTTTCATGGCTAGTCACGTGCTAGTGGGGTCTACGGCAGGTTTTTATCGTTCAGGATGCATTAAAATGTTTTCATCGGGTTAAAACAAGTGAAAGGGAAAGCGTCGAACCGGTTCCCGCGGTTGCCTCCCGACTCCGAAATTCCAGGTGCGATTTTTTTATATTTTTTAAGGTTGGTTCTCTTTGGCGGTCACCTTTATAACGTACGAGAAAGTAAGAGTGAGAGACTGCTACGGGACGTCGGCCTTATCCGACTTCGTTCCCGAGCAATAGCATGGAACAAACGCAGACAACCCCAGAAGGTGCGCTTATTTGAATAGGAATAGATCGTTAAGCATTACCTGCACAGTTTTGGAGAGATATTCACGGCCATGGCCTACAAAAAGACAAGAGCCCGGTCCAGACTTTCATTAAGAAAGCTTGCCTGAAAGCGCTCACACGTAGGAAAGTTGTATTTGCCAACACAAACGCAATGCATCCGTTCTGTAGGTTTTTAGGCTGGGTTCGACTAGATAAGGTGCGGTTTTTGCGCCACACCTTTGCGCTTTTTTGGCGGGAAATTCCTGAGCCTGGCGGAAACCTTGACCCACATGAAATTCTTACTTCTTCCTAATGAAGAAAGGGAAGAAGACGAGCCATTGGGGCATTTCAAACTTGGACGACGTAGAGATTTTAACCTTTGTTTACTGTTGGAGTTTGTTGGATCTCAACTTATGGGATTCAAATTTCTCTTAAAGAGTTCTTGGATTCCAAGACACCATCGGGGATTGTATTGTCATATTGACCCACACAATAGTGAAGGACACAATACAAATGAAAAGCGTCTTTGGAATTACAAGTTCACTAAACTCTGACTACTCCCTTACAAGAACTTCAAAATGTGCCTTTTTGTCGCATTTTTTAAAATTAATTGTCTTGCAGCGGAATTAAGCGACCTACTGGACTGGAGCTGAATCCGGATTTCCGGGAGAAAACGACTTGGCCACGTAAAACTGTTTGCTCAACGGTGCCGCGCAACGTTCGCCCCAAGTAGGGCGATATCTAACGGGGAAAAAAATATTTTGACGAATAAAAGCGAGGTCATTATTATGATTAAGACTCTCACCTTGTTTTTGTACAGCAAATCTTCCTGGACGACCTTCCAGTGGATTTGAAACAAGAGTAATATCGATTATTGTGTGTGAAAGAGAAAGGGAGAAAGAGTTCAGAAGGACAAAAACAAGAATTTTTTTATTTTGGACCTACCTTAAATTCCTGATCGGGACTCCAGATGACCAGGTCGGCTTGCTGGCCAAGTTGGATGCCACAGCCTTTGCCCTTGGTGATCAGTTGAGCCAAACGCGCAGGTTGAAGGCTCAGGAGTCGCTCCAGGTCTCCAAAGGTCAATCCTCGGGGCTGACCTTCTGTCCATAGCAAGGACAAGCCTACCAGGCAAACAAAAAAGGCCAACAGAAAAAGCTTAGGTTATGACAACGCTTGTTGACTATGCCCCAGAGTTTTTCGCAAGAGGCAACGAGAAGCTGACAAGTTACGAGAAGTACCTAATTGCAAGGAAGCAATGCCGCCCCACGCTTGCATAAAGTCCCCTGATTCGGGTCGTTTCAGAGCGGGTGTGCAAGGTGAGTGATCCGAGACGACCATGTCGATGGTCCCGTCCTTGATTCCTTGCCACAGCAGCTCCTAAAGAACGGAGGCGAAAACAAGAATGAAACCATAAACAAGTTTTAGAAAGCTGAGGACTGGATCGAACGTTCCAGCACAGAAACCATAAGGCTTTTAGAAAATGGGGTGGGGAAACAGTGAAACGAACGCGAAAGACCGGCTGAAAAGAATTACGCGGTTTTCGTGGTCACGAATGGGTGGACAGCACTTGAATTGTGTGGCGCCATCAGGAACGGTTTCAGCTTCCAGAACGAGGTAGTGGAAGCACGTTTCCACCGTCAGAGGTGCGCCCGCTTCTTTCGCTTGGCGAATTAATGGCAACGCTCCCGCGGCGGACAAATGGACGATGTGGCACTTTACACTATGCATGCCATGTCAGAAAAAGATGCAAAAAATAACACGAAATTATCAGACAAAAGGAAAAAACTTATTTGGAGAAAGTTTAATTGGATGGAGGAAGTAGTACAGGTTTCATTTATATTTTGTTTAGTTTCTTTTATGGAGGTCTTTACGATGTTATTGTACTTGAACTCGAGGCATAACTTGCAGACGAGGGCAATGGCCTCGGTCTCCATTTGGGGAGGCCGAGATTGCAAAAAGGTTTCGAAGGATTGAGGAGGGGATAAGGTCACGGCACTTCCTGCGCATGCGCAATCCATCTCTGCGTGGAACTGGGAGGGGAAAATCAAGACAGCATAAAGAAAATGGAGGCTTGAGTTCACCAATTTGAAACAGGTAGAATTGAAATTAATTACCAGGAGGACAGCGTCGGTGCCTTGCAGTTGGGTCATGGCTTGGCGTAAATATGGCTCGGTGACGTGAGGGAATTCCTCGACGCCGCTGTGGATGAGGAAGCATTTAAAGCCTGGTACTCCAGCGTCTAGGAGTGGTAGCAGGTCATCCTGGAATTTTTTAACAGGATAGGCTCTTGAGAATTTACGGTGAGGAATTATTCGTCGTTCTCTACTTTTAGCTAACTAGCACGTGCAATTAATTTTCTGTCTTATTTTCTACTTTGCTGTTCTCATAGATAGTTTCTCTCTTTCCAAATCAAAATTTGGTCGGACGAAGAAAAACTAAGAAGTTCGAAAAGATCGTAATTTATTTGACCTGATTGCCCGGAATGAGGCCGCCCCAGAATCCCACGTCAACAGAACACTGGTTTTTGGCTGCCGTTCGTTTCACCCCCAAATTCGCAACGGTCGTAGTGGGCGGAAGGGAATTTCTTTTTAACAGATAAATACAAAAGTCAATTGGGTGAAATAGATTTAGAGAATATAAAGGACTTACAAGGGCATATCCACCAAGGTGGTGACACCACCAGCGGCAGCCGCTCTGGTGGCCGTTTCAAATCCTTCCCAGTCCGTTCTTCCCGGTTCGTTGATGTGGACGTGGGAGTCAATTAAGCCCGTCATCACCAGATGGCTCCTGCAGTCCATAACCTAAAGATTATACTCGCTTTTTGTTACTACGAAAAGGAAGTCCTCAAACAGTTCAAACGCCCGGCCTGCCATGTTTTAGGAAACTTGCGGTGGGCAAAGGTTGATTGCTGAAATCTGATAAGCTCCGTAAAAGGGCAACTTGTTAAGTTGATAGGATTACCTCAATTGGGGGAGTAAAGCTGGGCGGCTGATAGTAGTCGTAATCTTGGATGCCAGTAATGAAACCATTTTGGACAAGGATCGTAGCAGGTTTCACACCTTCTGGCAGCAGAACTTGCGTACTTCGGAAACCGGTTATCCGACTCATTTGCAGGCACTCAAACATTTAATCTGACCAAGCAGCCAAAAGAAAACCTTTCCCAGAAGAATCGTCCATGTCTCGACGAAGACTGACCGCGAATGTTACTAAGCGTGAATATCTTCTGAGCTTCTCATTTTTGGCCTTGGTGGGATGCCGTTAGATTTGGGTCAAAACTACTACACCTGCATAGTTGTGCGCACGCATGGATATGAATGGATATGTTTCATGGAAGCCATGAAACTCAGAGAGCTTATTTACGTAACGCCAGAAAGTAAATTTGTGACCTCAAAAATAATTCGTGCAGCCTCAAATGTGTTTTCCAGACATTTCTGTATGTTTTATAGACAACATCCAAAACACAAGATAAAAGTAAGGATGCTATTTTCCCACAGATTCAAGTCAGTCAAAGATTTAATTTGGCTTTTCCTACTAGAGCGCCGCCAGCAAGCACTTGGGGAACTATGAGAGTTAATGTAGCGTTAGGAAATAAAATTTTTGTCGTTACATAAATACAGGCTGTCCAAGTTTCTGCTGTGTTTTAACCCAAATCGAACGGCATTACGGTGGGCCAACCTTAAACTCGATCCACGTGAACTTGCAAACAGCGTTTGCTTGAAGCATAAAGCCGGTTTCGCCCGCTGCCTTTTAAAGTATCTGATCAGCTGAGCTAGACCTAAACCCGATGGCAAGAAGAACGGCTATAGGTTGCCGTGGGTATGAAACGACGACTTGTCTATCTGGGTTGACAATTTAATGCTCCACAGCGTCCCTCTGTATAAGCTTTAGACACGGAAATTAGTGTTCGCGATTACGCGCCGAAACCAGCTTTATTCTAGTGTTTTGCTGATTGTGTCATTATTAGGACATGTTGCTGTCGATAGGGTTGGTTTCGAAGCAAATAATTCACTCAAGAGATGATGCTTGGCAATACTTCGAATATCCATTTCTTCCATTTTACTGAGAAATTACTGACTTTCTAAAAATTACTTCCAAATTTGGTGTCCTGGAAGTCAGATTACTGGCTCTATTTGGTAGACTGTCTTGGGTACAGTGAGCAGAAATCTGTGAGCTGGTGTGTTTGTAACAACAAGATGATCTCGTTTCTGCGGTTTGACCTGATTCTGTCGAAAGCTTTTGGCCTAATGAATATGCAGAAAGAGGCAGCTGACTGATAACACAGTGAGGTTACCACATTGTAAGGTCCTTGGGGGTAGTTAGGTATGTCCGTTAGGTACCGTCAAAAGCGCGGGTGTTATAACGCCACAGCTTGGATGGAAAAGTTTCAGCCAAAAAATCTTCAATGTAAACGAAAGATTTTTGTTTGGATATATAATAAACTAACCTTCATGATGATTCCACCCCTCCCCTCTCTCCCCGTCTTTCGCCCAGTTGTCGTCGCCTTTCGTTCGCTGTTCCCTGCTGATTGTCCAACTTGGCAACGGCCGATCGATCAAAGCAAAAGGGACCAAGGAACGGGAGGAAGAAGAGTCTTAGGGAAGAGAGTTGGAAAAGGCAAGCCCCCCAGCCAGCGCTCGAGCGTTTTCTCGCTTATTCTCATTAGCCTTTCCTTCCTTCCGGAATATCCTTTTCGTATTAGAACCTTGCCTTCTTACGTTCCACCCCCCAATCTCCTTTGGAAGGGGGGGTTTATAAAGTCACTTTTGGACATATCAGCGTTCTGTGCGTCCGTTGAACTTCTTTTCACTTGCATCAAGCCGCTTCTTTCATCTCGATCCTGACAAAATCGGGGCAGTGTTTTACAGTCCGACTGAGTCAAGAACCAAGTCTTTTGAGTTTCAAAAGTACGTTCTATGGGAAACGTCTTCTCGACATGGAGAGAACAATCTCATTTTCACCAGCGTACCGAGTAACTGCGCGTAGCACACTTTTTCTGTCTTTTTAACACGGTACTTAACATGGGGGGGCACAATATCCCGGAGGCAACAGTTTGGCAAAATGTAGTTGAAACACGTAGAGTGTCGTCCTAAAGCGTGGAGCACAAGCGCTGGGCCTCTTTGACGGCGCAGCCCCGGAGACATCTTTACACAGAGCTTTTGTCTGCATGCGCCGTCTTCCTCCGCGCTGCCGATTCCTCGGGGCTGCTGTTCTTGGAGCCGAGCCGGGAGCTTTTGGTGCCTGGGTGGGTTTCCAGTGCAGCGGACGTAGTTTCCGGGGTAGGATGTAACCGGCACGCTTGTTTTTGTTTTTCTTGTCCAAAAAAGACTGCCCTTTTACCCCAAAAAAGGTTATGCAGAAACGGATTTGTTGAGCAACTTTTGCGTTCCAATTTTTTTCCTTAACAAAGAAAACCCCTCCTCTACACCCCACACGTTCTGCTCCATTTTAACTAAACAGCAAAGTTTTCATGTGACGAGTGTTTTTTTTTAACTCCAACCTGGTGAAAAAATTGTGGGAATAGTCCAATGTGTGGAAGTTTAGTACCAGGGATGGTCGCGTGAAAAAGTCCAGTGATTGTCAGCTAGCCCCTCCATGCGGCTGTCAACCACGTCGTCAAGTGCCATTAGGTCCTCTTCGTCGTATTACTGGTCTTCGTGGTCCTTGCCGGCGTCTTTCCTGTCATCATACCCTAGCGTCATCAGTCTGTCAGCTCTTCCTGGGCATGGGCCAGTCCTTAATCGCGTTAGCCTCCATTGGGACGCTGCTTGTTGCAGTGAAGAGTGCGGCCGCCATGATGACTTCCTAATAACCTGGTTGTTCGTCCAGAAGAATGAGGTTCGGATTATTATCGTCCTGGCGTCTGGCTTTCGTCGTACTTTACTACTACTACTACTACTACTTCCATACAGTTGCCGGTATGCAAGCAGCTTCCGTTGCCTTGACAGCCTCCTCAGACAAGAACAGGGATTGTGGCGAGCGGCTGTTGCCGCCTGGATTTTGGTCGTAATTGCGACGGTGGCCACGATCGTTGTGACGAGCTTCGCCGCTAGTTCTGTTGGCCGTGTTTCTGTCTTTGTGGTGGCCAATTGTCGATTGTTGCCCAGCTGCTGCAATGCCTGGGCCGGGCGGAGCAGCGGTGGACCTTCTAACAGGCCTCAGTGTCCTTCCCATTTCTTATTTGGCTGTCGCTCCTGGCCGCTGTGCCCGTAGGCGTCGACCTTGTTGTGGGCCCGTGCCCGCAGGCTTGGCCAGCCCCGGTCCCGGCGTCCGCCTCGACTCCGGGACCAGCACCCCGTTACGTCGCCTGGAACGATGCTGGAACGGCGATCGGCGGTGCTGCGGGTTGCAGGCCGATCCTTGGACCCGCCCTCGCCCTTTGGCTCGCCATGCTGCGGCTGCTATTGCTCTGGTTCCCCCTGTTCCCGTGCGTGCTACTACCACCCTTGGACCGATGGTGGTGGTGGCGATGGTGGTGGTGGTGGATCGCCGTCCCTCCTCCAATGCTGGACATGTTCGTACACGCCACCATTGGGTGGCTCTCCGGTTGGTTATGCGTCTCGTCCTCCCCACGTGCAAGAACCGCATGTCCTCCGTGTTACGAGTCGTCCGCTCGTCCGCCATGGATTAAGGACAGCATGTCGGTCTTCATCTACGGGTATCAGGAGTATCGCCACCACTTTGTCTCACATTCCAGTCGGGGAATCGCCAGTGATAGTGGCCGAACTGGAAGTGACTCTAGGGAGCAGTCGGCAGAAACGGAAGTGCAAGACGAGACGACGGAGCAGGAGGAGGAAGAAGAAGAAGAAGAAGAACACAACCAATCCTTTCGCGTCGAGAGTCGGGCGAAACTCCCAGACTGCCGAATGTACTTCCGGCACGCGATGGTTGGGTCGCTTGTTTCTCTGGTTAGGCTTGTTGTGGGAACTGACTGGCCAACATCGAGTTCGCTGGAAAGAAACCCAAACGGGCAGCAGGTGGCCACGGGCGGGTTTATTCGGTGGCCTGTGTTTTGGGATGTTTCTGCTAGGGATCGGTGCGGCCGCGGCTTCCGATCAGATAGCCACCACTGTGGGGTCGTCGCCCCCTTCGGCGGACTTGCTCAACCCATGGATATCGGCACAATGGCTCAGCGTCCTTCGGGCCAACCACACGTCCAGCTGGGCGAACCACCGCCTGCGAAAAGGAGGAAGCGGCTCTTGTCCCGGGTTAGCCTCAGGAACATCGAGTTGGAATCCTCCGTCACCTGCTTGTCCCTCCGCCCGCTGCGAAACCGAACGCTTGTTTCATGACGACCCGGGCTTCAACGCGACCCCTGCTGCCAGCGCCAGCCAGTGCCTTCCCTATCTGTCTGACTCGCACCAAGATTGCATCTGTGCCCATGGGTCGGGCACCAAGCGGATTGACGTGCTCCGCAAAACGTACCTCCGCCACTGCTATCATTACAACCTGTGGCACGTGCTGAGCGACACCCTCAAACAAGGCATTGCCCAGAGCAGTGACCAGTGCTACGAGTATTTGAGGTACCTCCAGGAACTCGACGACCTGGCCGCATGGATTACTTGTGAATTCGATCAAGTCATGAGGCGCTATGATTGCGGACAAACCTTTTCGGTCAAATCCACCTGCCGACTGTGTCAGGTAATAACCCAAGATCTGCTGAGGCTTTTTTTTTGTGTGCTCTTCCTTTCTCTCTTTTCGCCACCATCTTGCATTTTTCTTTTGGGTTGGCAAAACTTCGTATCTCTTCCTCTTTGGGGGTTTCGCCGGTAGGGAAGACAGATACAATCCCACGAAGCTTCCTTACCAAGGGTATCGAGTTTTACCAAAAAACAGCCAAACAGGGCTGGAAGGGGCTCCGATATTGATTGTGTCAGCAACTGGGAGTAAAGCTGCTGGTACAGTAGCGACGACGAACAACTGATGGAACCGAACACGTTTTTACAGATCCGGAACTGTAGGAAACCTTAGACGCTGAGAGGTTTATGGAGTTCTTAAGGGTGGTCTGCTGCTTCACCCACCATATATTGTATCCTCTTATGGGATACTTAAATATGAGCAATTCTATTAACAATACCGAGAAAAAACACGTAAGACTTTTCCATGAATTTCGATTGTAGAAATAGGTGATCCAGAAGCGTTATTTACATGACAAACTGGAGGAAATCATACGAATACATCATAAGGCGTTGTGTTTTCCGGAGCTTGCGGTCTAAAGGAGAAAATGACGTTCTTACTCTCTATCCTTTCACTAAACTTGCTACGAGTCCCTTACTTGCGTTCTGGTATGATGAGGCAGTGCCACGTGCCAGTATACTGTGAAGGGATAGCGGAGTTAAGGGACTGAATGTGATGTTAGCGTGGCATCGTTAGCATAGCGGTTTCCGTGCTTCGTCTGGGTGTCTACACGGTACTTGAAAGATTAAGTTTTTAATTTAGGCAAAAAAAGGGTGAAAAACAAGTGTTCGTTCCCCAATCAATAACTTACTTCGAGCGTGGTCAAAAGAGACCCGTGGGCGTGGGTTTGTCTAGCTTCAATTTGTGGCTGGCTTTTCTCCCCTTTTCCTCTCTTTTTTCCTTTTCTTTTGAAGTCAAAACTTTCTGAGCATACAGTACGTAAATTACTATATTTGTGTAATACCCCCGTCGCTTGGAAAGAACGTCAGTTCGCTACGTTAATAAGGAAGGTGCACGGAGTTGGTTTAAGATAGTGGTACCATCCGGGACTTGTTGTTGGGTTCGCAAACAATGGTATTTTGATGGGGTCCCGCTGTAACAGCCTTAAGTTACCATTAATTGAGGAGACTATACGTGGTAGTTTCGGGAGGGAAAAGGGAGGAGGCTTGCGCTTAATGGGCTTGGCTAACAATAGATTCAGGCCATGGTCATCCGATCTGTAATAGACAGCGAACCGAACCGGAGAATCTAAGAGAGCGCCAGCGTACACAGACGCGACCGGTGCTCTCGAGATACGGTAACAGTAGCACATGGCCCCCTCAAGGCAGCCACCCCGAACTCCCCATACTTTGGTGTGGGGGATGGACGTAGCTTCGGATAGAAGTACCGTACAGTACATGGACGGGACTATATTATGCACCGCGCATAATCAGAGTCTTAATTTGTTGCCCAGACCATCGGCGGGGAAAAAACTTGCAAGGGATTTTCAGATAGATACATAAATAACTTCTTTCCTCCCTCCGTCTTGTCTTTTCTCTCTCTTTCTCTCTCCCTCTGCTTCCGGAATGTTTCATGCGAGCTTCTATCTCTCCATGGAGACATGTCAACAAATTATTTGACGGTACCCCCGTCTCCAAAGAGGGGCTGGGGAGGGGAATGCGAAGGAAATTCGTTCGTTTATGGAAGTATGTTTTGAAGGGTTACTTTATGTCGCCAAAAATCCGAGGGTGATTGCTGAGGAGCGCGTCTTCTGAGCCCCGAGATTGGCAGGCGGGTTAATCGGGTGGAAAAGCTGCGTCAACAAGGCACACTACCTCCCCTCTCCCCACACTAAGCTAACCCTCCATTTGCCTTCCTTTCCCTCTGAGACGACAAATTCCTGCACCCCACCCTAACCCCCGTTTCGAATAAACAATATGGGTTAGTGGGTTAGTGGTAAAAGTTTTATGATCGGTCGTAGCGCAAGTGTAATATGGCCCTCAAAACAAGTCAACTTGCGTGAACAGGTCTTCCTCTTATTCTTTCCCCACCCCCCAAAAAGAATCAAAAAACAATACAGTTCTAGTCAGTACTATAGTGAGGGTTAAGACTTGCGCGCCTCAGGCGATGAAGAGGTTTACAGGAGAACACACACGTACACATACAAACCCACGAGACCGTAATCTCTGTGACAAGTAGTGCGTAAGAAAAGGGCCTAATGCCCGCCCTAGGCACGCTGGAAGGGTCGGCGGGTTGGTTGATATGCCTGTGTTGCGTTGCTTCAACCTAGGAAAAGGAAAAAAAATAAAGATCCTTCCCTATCCCGTCTTTTGCCTTCAGGCAAAAGACGGGATAGGGAAGGTGGAGCATCTCACAGGAGAAGTCGCTGAGAATGTTTATTGACTTGGTAGTCGCCAGGCTTGCAGGTTTTTCCTTTTTCTTGCTTTTCGTTCTGCATCTTCAAAGCTTTCTCCTTCTGCTTTCGGCACCCACGAGTTACTGCCAGGCCCCCGAGGGGTTCGAGGGTCGGCGGATTAGAAGCTCCTGTATAAATACCTTCTAAAACACTACGCTTGCGGGTGAAAATACAACAACAGAATAGAAGATATGCTCGCACCTCTATAGGAATAAAACTTTTGAGTATTTGATTCTCTAATTCTCTTCTATTTTTGCCTTAAAAGCTTAACTTGGATAATCAGATAACCTTCCTAACAAGTCAACCGTCCATAGCTATCCTTTCCCACCGCAAGAACAATACGTAATCAGAACTAGACATAACTTCTGACCTTTTAGTGTGAAAATGCCACCATTCTGTCATTTTATTCCAGCAATTCTACAATTTATAATTTAGTATTCCGTTATTTAGCCCAATAATATTAAAATAAAAGCTTACAATATTTTTTTAAGCGTTGATTGAAGGTCTACGTATTATTTGGCTGTGGAATAGAAAATCTACATAGAAATCATTGCATAGGAAGGGATAACAAAAATTGGGTCCGAATAAGGGTTTTATGGAGTAGGAAAGGACAACTGGGTTGACTTGGCGAGCGTGGGTAGGTTGGTTGGCGTTTGGTTTTCCTCAATGGCAATGGCAACAATGGGATATTGGACACTTTGACGGTTCCTCTGCGACCGGAGTACGCAATCCGTTATCACGTGACGCCCAGTAAGGAAGTTTCTTTTTCTCTCGCGCTCTCTTTAGCTTTTAGCCTCAGGCTTTTTCGGCATGCATGCGGGGCCCCTTAGTCCCTCGGGGGAGTTGCGATTTCCTTCTGTAGCGAGGTTCTTGAGAATTTCCATTTGGTTTTTGGGTCCTTGCAACTTTTCGTGTTGGCTCATTTCTTCGTCATTGAACAACTTGTAAATGTTCCCGTCACTTTCCATACAGTACTCCCCTATCATAGAGTTTCATATTAAGACAGAGGAATGCGCTGGAATACAGTTTCGAGAGGCCAAGCTTGACTATGTAGTCCTAAGTCGAGGCACAAAGGGTGGAATGGGGCAGGAAAAGGGCATATATGGAGGCTCGTGTTATTGTGAGTTGGATTTCAGGCCTTTGTTCGCTTCTGACTACGAATTAAATAAATATAAGAAGGATTTTTGCGGGAACGGGTGGGCCATTTCCGGCTATTGACATGCCCCACGCGCCGAAGCTGATCGCTAAGACCAAGAAGCATCGATTTGCTGGGGTCTGCCAAAGTGGCAGCCATCGCTGTCTCTTCTTCCTTTGCTTGTGGGGTCTTCGCTTACGGGGAGTTAGCAAGCCTCAGCTTCTTGTTCGTCTTCTTCATCGTCGTCGTCTTCTTCTTCTTTTACAGTACTTCTGCTGCTGCAAGGAATAAAAGCAGGTTCCCTTGATGCCTTTCTTCCCCCCTTCTTTCTGACAAGCTCGGCTCAGCGGGAAAAAGAACATTTTCGCCCGAACACAAAAGATTGTGGTTATGACGAATGAGGAAGATCAGAATTCTCCAACAGTTTCGCAGGCGAAAGGTAGCAAGCAATAAAATTGTTGCACTCCGATAAAGGGGCCAATTCAATTCTTTCCCCTTTTCTTTTGTATTTATTTTTTAACTTCCTCCTTCTACAGAGAACTCTTAATTGGAGCGACCATCGCTTCATCTAGCTTCATACCAAGCGCACCTTAACTCGCATTGAATTTCGATAGCTGCGCGGGGACATTTTCGGGGAGTTGGGATTGAATTGATTGAACTGAATTGGTCTTTCCATTTCTTCATTTTATTTTTTAAATTAAGAAGCCTGCTGTCTATTACTTTGGCTTATTATTTAATTAACTAGTAAGGTTTCTTATCGTTTTCTTATTAGGAAATATAAAATATTATTTGAAGTGCTATTCGATTTCATTTTGGAACTTTTAATGTCAAAATCTTGGGACCGGTTTTCTATGCTTAATGGCATGGCATTAGGGTTTTTTTCAACGATAATTGTTGTATTTAGGGGGCGTTTTGCAGGTTGTCAACAGCTAGAATTGCTGTATTTCTTGCGGGACAAAATGAAATAGCTCATGAATTTTTACGATGCGCTTTCCCAACATCTTTAAGCTCCTTCTCGCTCTTCTTTTCCTTACAAAAAAGGAAGAAAAAAATTATCCGAGATGTCGCGAACGCTGCAGCATATTCGGTCCTGCGAGACAAATATATGATGGCGCACAGTTTTCTGCGCAGTAAATTTATTCAAACTGCGTAGACGCCAAAAAAAATACTTTGAAAACTATTTATTCTTAAATTCCAATTCTTTTTTGTACTATTTTGATAAAAAAATAAATCTTTCCGGTAAAGAAATAAACAAAACACAGCAAACAAATGTCTGGAGATAATAGGCCGGTAAAGATATTGAATTTCTCCAGCAAAGTTTTCTCGAATGGGCTGCATATTTAAGGAAGAAAAAAAAATTCTTGGCAAATCCGTTATCGTTTGGCGCTGTTGTTGCGAAACCTCATGAACCCCATGAAGTTCACCAAGTATCGGGGCAAAATTTTCTCACTATAATGGAAAAAGACACATCCCCAGACTGGCGAATCGGCGATAAACCCCCATCGGGGTCGTATAACAACGAAAAACTTGGCAGGCAGAGTTGACCCTAGCGGCCGCCATATAAATAGACTGTTTTGAGGTGAAACTTATTTTTCTTTGTTAGGTTGCCAGGGATCAATAAAGATGCTACTGGACGGATGGGATACGTATGCCTTATAGGAGACGCATTAGTACGACCGCATTGTACCAGTACGGCCGGTACCAGTGGCCGTTTGGTAATACGGACGTAAATCGGGCGGTCATAGTGCCTACCCACACAAAGCCCATCTAGGCTTATGTGTAAGGTTCGATGGGTGTAGCCACCTTTTTACTTATTCAGATCATGCACTGCATTATTGGGGTGGGGCCTACTGGTATGGTATGACTCTGTCGGGCCAAGATACTCCAACAGCAAGCTCTGGATCGGAATCCGTGAGTGGTGTGTCGAAGCAAATCTATAAAAGAGAAAGAAGACGGAAGAGATGATGCAGGCGCTATAGGCAAGCGAGGCCAGTTGTAGGAAAGCTTTTGGCCTCTTCTCACTCTTCTAATACATGCCGCAATCGGTGAATGCCAAGCACAGCACAGCACCGAACCCTTGTGTGATTAATATCGTCCATAATGGAAGGTGTCCCTTTTCAATCCCGGTTCGTGAGATGAACGATCGTGGAAATATATTCCTCCGATTTTCCGCCATTTATTTTCTGCACAAATCTTGAGGCAGAAGCGCACGTAACATACAATCCAAACCTTAAAAAATTGCGAAAAAACAGATGGAATAGAAATAAGTAAAAAAAAAAACTAATAGGAGTAGATAGATCCTTCTTAGGGTCTCTCCTTAAATTGAATAAGAGGGAAAACGGAAGCAGGGGACGCTAGTGTAGCTATCTACAAGTTGCTATTCAGGAACCAATTGCGCTCTACTAACGTGGTTCCAACCACATGTGGTTAGTTTTTTTGCGGAAAGGAAAAAATATTCATTGAATCTACTTTGTTTGTTTTGGATAGACCATCTCGGGAATAAACGAGAGCTTATTCTTATGCATGAAGGCGTGCCAAAGTTATGGCAGTTTGGCATGCTGGGGCGAGCAGAATTTCCAACCCATCAGAGCGTGGATTTCCGTTTTCTTTTTTTTCTTATTTACTTACAATTTTTTTTAGCCTCCAGTCCACGTATATGACTCGCCACGCTATACGCGAAAGTGCTAAGATCCCTTTCCGAACAGCTTTTAACACTCGCCCCTTCTGACTGCGCACGCTATGCATGTCACCCTCAATTGCCCCTAGGCGTAGAAAAGGGGTACGTGACAGTTGGTGGCTCCTCAAATCCGCCTGCAGAGTCTACAGAGTCTTGAGAATCTTCTTATCTATCCTTGGATTTTCTTCCTCGGTAATAATTTTTTTTTTAAGGTAATAAGGTTCCTGGTTCTTTTAACTAGTAACGCCTAATTGACTTCTTTGATAAGCTTACCACAAACCCCCTTTTGAAATGTGGATAAGTTTGTCATTTTGGAATCGAAGTACTAAATTCAGGATGTTGGCTTTAAGGTTTAGTTGAAATTATACATATAATTACTTAATTTTTAGTAGAATTTTCGATACAATTGATTTCAATTTTATGATAAAATGTATCTAAACAATTGTTTTTCAGTAAACCTGAGTAAGATGATACTAAAATATGGTTGAATTTTGGTATTGATTAGCGAAATTAGCTGGGGGAAAGTTTAGCCCGCCCTCCAAAATAAATGGCATTTTATAGCCAGTTAAGACATTTCTCCGGAACGACAGTGTCAACAAGTGCTAAATTGAGTGAAACAGAATGAGTGGGTTTCAGCAATTTCGGACGTATGGTGGGTGGTATCGGTGTTTTTAAGTGGCAAGGATGGCGTCTTTTTATATAAACCAGCCTGCCAACCTGTTTATTTTAACGCCGTGGGAAGGAAGGAAGAGAGGAACATTTGGGGCAAGGAATTCTGCGTTAATATGTAGAAATAGAGAGGGAGACCTTTAAGAACTTTTGGAAGAACCTAGTGATTAGGTGGGAATGCAGAAGGCATGGAGTCAAATGAGGGTTTGCATGCGTTCGGCTACGTAACATTCGAAAAGCCTAGTTGCTGCGGAGCGCGAGCCACGCGCCGTGCCAAGCTGTGCCAGTAAAGCACCCCGCCCGTCAGTTTCGCAGGGGCCACGCGATGGCTGTTCTTGTCTTGTTACTCTTGGTAGTACTTCTCGGCAAGAAGAAAAACACGCGTGACTGAAAGCTTGCAAGAGATGAGGGGGAAGCGGAAAACACTGGGCTCTCATCCCTTTTCTGCCTTTCTCTTTGAATTCATTTACTTCGGCATAAAATGTTACTCGGCGTTGCTTCTTGGGCGCTTTCCGTCAAACCTCTTTCGGTACGTCTATAACCGGAAACCCCTCCCGCCCTGGGGTAAGATATAACTTGTTACAGTCGAAGCAAAATGGCGCAAATTCAAAGACGCCTTCTTCTCCCCTTCCTACGTTTCTTGGCTTCTTCTTTACCGGGGTAGTAAGGAAGCAAAGAAAAATGGCCGACGCGCATGTGCACTGTGAAACGATTGAGTTTTCGCTGCTCAGGTGGTCTTTTCTTGTTGCGTTGTTCGGTTTCAAAGGGGCCCATCAAGTAGCTCATTCACCTATACACAAACTTGGGTAGCGATGAACGAGTCAGTCAGTCCAAATTTTGGACTTTTTACTGAACTAAACTGAACGCGAAGGGAGGGAGTGGGGTGGAAAGAGCTTTTAAGGTAGGGTTTTAATTTGTGTTGTATGATGACACAATGACGTAGGAAGCTCCTTGTTCAGCCAAATTGAGAGACCACTCGTGTTAGACAACGTGGTCTCTCTCGCCTCCAAGACGAAAATTCAATCATGTAAAGGGGAAGAAAATAAGCCTGTTGCCTGGGAAAGCTGCTCTGCTTGGTTCATCTTCCCGCTCCTTCAGGAAAACTGTATCGATTAGCCTAGTACCCAATATTACGGTGTCCGGTTCAAGCCCAAAGGCTAAGATTGTCGCATTCATGTCTGTATTAAGAGCGTGTTGACGGCGGGACGGGGGGTGGTAAAGGTGGGAGCTGTATGTAAGCAACCCGTAGTAATAAGCGTCATTGTCCTGACCCGTCCTGAGTTGATGGCTGACGTATGAAAAGCCAGTGTAAGAGAAAAGTACTTACTCGCAACCTGTAGCAAAGCAAAGCACAGACTGTTGGTTTCCTTGCAACAAAAAATTTCGCTCTCCTTCTCAAGCTCATAAACAACTCAAAATAGGGGAAATAAGTAACGCGGATTTCCATCGCATAATGGCGTTATGTAGTTCTGCTGCCACGTAACCGTCTAGCAGCGTCGAGTAGCCTACGGTTATGCTGTTGATCCGTTTCATTTCTTAGACGGGGTATGCTAAGTTTTCTATGCGTTTGGTGAGGTGATGTGTTGCTCCGGATCGTTTTATTAACTTCCCTTGGGCAATGAACTGGAAAGGGAGAACAGCCACCTAGGGAAAGTTTTCTCTTTAAAAAAGTTAAGAGTGTATATAGTGCAAGAAACCTATTTCCTTAAGGTGGAATTTCCTTTACCGACTTGCAAAAGTAGTAAATGGGTATTGATTCGTGAGTACGCATGCTGAACGAACACTTTAGGGTAAGCTGGTTAAAACTTCTCAGACGTAAGAGACTGTATAGCAAAGTGTTCTGAATGGGAGTTGAGCATACAATGGTCAACGCCTCGGGCTATGTACGTGCAAGGGTTTGAGGTATGTGCATTTGGGTACGTGGTGACCGGTCTCCCTTTTGTAACTCAGAAACTTTAAAGGGCACATGACGGTAAGTGGAGGATGTTAACTATCGGAGCTAATGAATGACTATACAGTACTGTAAACTCTATTTAGTGAAAACGATCCAAAAGGGGAAAAAAACGTATAGGACGAGTCGCGTAACGACGTTAGACGGTGAAGCGCACATGACGAATGAGGGACTGTCGAGGTTGCAAGTGATGAGCTGAGTTTGTCGCGATGTCTCCTCGGTCTCCAAAACCCCTTCGCATTTCTCTCCTTTCTTACTCTTGCGTATCTGTGGTCTCCTAGATCTGTCACGTCCTTGTGCCGGGTTAGGCCCAGTCGAGCAGTGATTGTTGTTCTCAGCGGCTTCTTTATTGTAGGCAGCGCAGCCCTTATTGTGTGGGTTGGTTTCATAGCGGACAAGCCCAAGCAAACTCCTTTTTTTTGCAAGCTCAGAACGAAAACCAAGGGCTGTAATCGGCATGATAGACGACCCTGAGTGCGGAAACCGCACTTAGGCATGACAGCTGCAAGGGTTCGGTTAAGGTAGCCCAGGGAAATCTGCTGCGGGGTTTGGGGGCTTTGCTCCGCGTTTCATAAGACAAGATAACCAGAAGGTAATACACACAGGCCTCATTCTCACGAGCATTACCGATCTGTCCTGTCTGGCTGTTTGTTACCAGTCAAAAGCGAACGAAAGACAAGCTGGGGGATGATGTTAGTGTTTGACGGAACACTTGCTTGGGGTTTACTTTGGCCCTCTGGATCAATAACTCGTCCATGTGCTGGCGATATAGCAGGTACTTTCGGGGTAACTGGTAGGAAGCAAGGAGGACCGGGGGGTGCCAGAGGGATTGGGTAAACGCAACTTGTGTAAAAGGCAATCGCCAACCCCCCCCCCCTATTGGTAAGACTCCTTAGAGAAAAGTTTTCGGCAGGTCAGGGGCGTGGTTTTAGCCTAAATTGCTGGCAAAGAGGCTGGGGCGATCCGGAAATCGGCTCGAGTCAGCATTTATTTTCCCCACGGTGCAGACAAAAGAAACTACCCAGCCGTGGGGTTTGGTGTGTTAGGGGGGAGGAGAAACGACAAGTAGGTAGCGAAAAGCTTTTTAGCTGGCTTTTGCGGCTGATTGAAAGCCGAACGCCTGGATGTGTTGGTCTGGGTTCCATCAGTTGTCTAGTCAGAGAAACCTTGCATGGAACCAGGTCACCTTCACTCGGCGACGCCGTAATTCCGAGCGACCTTTACCTTGGCGAAACGAAAGAAATTGCTACGGCTCCTGGTTCGTCGTCGTTAGCGTTTGTGGAACTTCTTTCCAATCAGAAGTAAGGGACGAGGGGTAGGGGGTGGAGGTTAGCGCAACTTCCCACCCCACTGGGTTGCTTGGGGAGTCCCACCCCGATAACTGTACTGTACGTCCTTTTTAACATTGAACGATTGTTGACAAGTCGTCAGCGATTACCATCAGATGGAGAAAGGAGGGGAGTTTTGGTGTTGTAGCTCGTTCATCAGCTAGTTTTTGGGTGGTGGAAGTTTAACAGATGACTTTCCGACACTGCTGACGTGTCCATGGTGTGTTGTCCCACATGGCTATCGTTGAAGTCGCTCCCAACTTGGGACTCCCGAACCCCCTACCCCATATGCTAACTTGATTAGTCGCCAAGGAGAGCGTATCTGGTGCTCGTAATATGTAACCAGGACGGCCATTACAGCCCCGAGGGTTAGATAGGGTGCCTTATGATATTGAAGGTCCGATGTAGAAACGATGAGAGGGACTTGGGGGCAGAACATACCTTAGATCATGTGGACGTTAATGAAGTTGGACTTCGGGACGAAACAAATATTACATTGCTTTGCAGCAACCGCGCCTGTTTCTTTTTCCTTTGAGTACTGGCTGACCCCCGCTACGTTTTTTTTTTGGTCGGTATAACTTGACACTACTAAAATTGTAAACGAAGTTCAAGTCACTCAAAAGAGTCGACGTTTACAATCGATTCCGGGTGTCACCTCGGATTCCTTTATTCGTCCGTTACTTAGCGAGCCGAAAGCCCTCATTGGAGTAAGAGTATCACTTCCTAATGGTTGTTTTGTAACTCCCGAGTCTAAGGAGGAAGACTATGGACCTCCTTAATAGAGTTCAGGGTAGGATCTTAGCGCTACTGCAGCCTGTTTTGACAATGATTCAATGACGCAATAATGAAATAAAACTAGGGCCCCGAACGAGGGTGAGCAATCTGACCGAGACTCGCAGCGTAACTTCGGCTTGGTCTCGCTCACTTTCATTTCCCGACCTCTTTTCTCAGATTACGTGGAACCAAACTATCGAAACCGTAATGTAGCTTCATGGAATAATTTAGTAAATTAGTTTTGGTTAAGAATGTGTGTTCTTTTTCTTTGCTTCCGCTATCCATTTACTCTTTAAATAAGAAAGAGGAGCTCATGTACTTCCTCGGTAGCCCTACTCGTACTTAGAGAACACAAACACACACACATTACGCAACTTCTGGATAACCCTTTTTGTACCCAGAGAGAGTTGGATATCACGTTTTCTTAGTCAACTTTTTGTATACATCCACTGGTAGGAGGTCCTTGGAATGATCTGGCGGGGATCCTGACGTAATGGTCGATTGTATTCTTATGCGAAAACAACTGGGTCGTAGCTTACTTGGGATCTTGGAGGGGTTGAACAAGGGTTGTTGGATCTGGGGACCGGGTGTAGGGTACCTTCGGTATCCTTACCGAGCTAAAAGGCCTGGATTTCCCAGAAAGGAGTGAGGGAGACTTACTGTTCTCCAGCACTAGTGTTAGCGAAGGAAAGGGAATTGTATTGCAATTTATTGGCCACTTCTTGGCAGTGCGGAGGCAATTCTCTCCACGACGTCCATCCTCTCGCGCTTTCATATAGTTCCTCTATCCTTTTCCCATGTGTCTCTTTCGCCCCTCATTTCCTACAAGTTTCACAATCCCAAGTACCAAGTATATCATACAGCAAGCAAACGGAGCCGTTAGAACCTTACCAGAAGACAAAGCTACTAGCTTTGAGCTCAAATTATGTCTTCCAGGCAGACGGGGTAAATGTGGAGAAAGCGAAAGACGGGAACGGGTAAGTTTGTCCCTTACAATAGTTTTGACAGTAGTCGAAGGACTTGCGGTGGGAGGAGTACAGTGAGATTCCATGGCAGAATAATTGGGGTATTCCCAAGTTTTTAGAATCATTGCGATTCGAATTAGGAACAGAGCTCGACTCCATAAAGTGACAAGTTTCGAGGCAAACGGGAGCGCACGTCATTGCCAGCTAAAGAAATCAATAAGACGAAGGAGTCGGTGGTTTCAAGCCCTCCGTTTTCCCCTCTTCTTGTGTCTTCGGGTACAGTACCTTGGTTGCTTTTGGCCGGGAGGTTTTTCTCTCTTTCTGTCTCTCCTTCCTCTCTTTCCCTCGCTAAAGCAGAAGTGTGAAAGGAAGGGAGAAAGAGAAGTCAGCAGCAGTGGGATAGGCACGAAGCAAGAACGCTTGAAAATTTTTGGCAATGTTAGAAAATGTTAGCCCCTGCAATGCCGGAATGCCTCGGGGCCTGTAGGGATAAGGGTGAGGCGCAGTCTACTGGACCAGCGGACCTCACCGAGGTGCAGTAGGTTAAACACTGGAGCAGCTTTTCGACTTCCACCAAAAAAGTCACAAAAAAGAGCATCAGGACCTTACGTACCAGTTGAACTTAGTATGTGCTAGTCAGTGGCTGGGGTAAAAGTCTTTTTCTCCCTTTTTCAGACTCGGACTCGGCATTCCTCGGACCGGCAGTCGTTCCTTTACCTTTGGCTCGCCTTATCCAGTCTACTTTTACATAAAAGGAAGGAAGCATTAAGAAAACAAAGAAAGTCCAGAGCTGTCTAGCTTTGTGCATGAGTTTCCGTTAGGGTGCACATTTTTAGCCGATTGGGGGCGGATGGTAATTCGTGGGATTGTTGAGGCAATTCTCACGCCGTATATCCCAAACATTTTAGTTTCCAAGCGATCCTAACAAGGAAACTCAATGGTCTTATGAAACACTTTTGCACATTCAGTTTTCAAATGGGGGAAAGTTCAGCTACATAGTTATGGTCCTCGCAATAGACTCACATTGTCTTTTATAAAGTTATGGATGAGCTGGAATGCCTTCTCGCCGACCCAAAATAGTGATACGCAGCTGTAAGTTTTCATTTATGAAGTTGCTAAGGTCTCTAGGAAGCATTTTGGAAGCCTTCCCCAGCAAGCGCACGTTCTACTAAGATATCCCGCAACCCCATTTGTTGGCAAACTGTACTGAGTAGGTCTACCACTGACCACAAGGTTTTGAAAAGGGAAGGGAGGAGGGTCGCTATAGCCTGAGGCGACCCACGTCTTTTATAGCTCGCGGAAGCTCTTTAGGCCTGACTATGAATTGCCTGTTTGTCAGCCAATAACAGGCAGTTGTTTAAATTTGACGTTAAGATTATTCGAGTGGTCGCTAGTTTACGACTCAAAGTCCTTTCCGAAGAGCATAAAAAAAGAGAAAAACGTTTGCTGCAGAATATAGGACAGGTTTTAATGGCAATAGTTACGGGTTTGAAGATTGTTGTGATACTGACGGGTAAACACCAGCTGTTGGTGATTAGGGACGTTGATTTATCGCGTGATATGGTAGACGCAGTCTTTTCTTCTAAATTAGTTCAGATGGCCAATTTTATGGGATGGAAATTGGCTAGAGGACGATTATCATGTCGTTGTATTCATTGTCTATAGTGTGTGGTCTATTCCGTTTTTTATATATACTTTTTTTCGGCTACAGATGAGGGCCTGTATTCGTTGCAGTTTACATGGCGGACAGAATGGTGAAAGCTTGTCGTTGTGGGTTTCCTTGGGGTTGCCTTATTCGTTGGCCCGGAAAAAAAAAGACGCAAGTGTGCGTGCAACGTGATGATGAAGCTCAGTCTCGTCGTCTTCTTCATTTTTTTATTATTACTGTGTTTCTTTTTTAACCCTTTGCTCTAGCTCACCCCTCTTAAACCAAGCAGGGTCTCAGCATTCCCTTGTCCCTTCAGCAAGCTCCTCTATCTGTCTCTTCCCCAACCTTCTATAAACTCGCTCTCGGGGAGCAAAATGGAAAGGGAGAAAAAGAGGAAAAGCAAAATCGAGTCTTTTTCCCTTATTTCGCTCGTGAGGAAAAGACAGCCAGTGGAGAAGAAAAGTTGCAAGAGCCGAAGCCCAGGTCCCCGGCGCCTGGGGGCTTTCGGATGGTTGCGATGCCGGGCATTGCAACCCCAACCCCAACCGCCCCAAGTTCCGTGCGACTGTGTTAACCCCCCGGCGTTGGTTTTTCGGCGGGGGAGGAGGAGTGTTGGCAGCACCAGTGTGTTGATGTATTGATTGGGTCTCATGGGATGCATCGCTAGAGCTTTACCACCAAGTTGACAAACTTGCTCGGAATTGCCTTCTACGCCTCCGTCACTCAACTTTGGGATATACTTTCAGTCTGTCGACAATAAAACTTGTCAGATTCTCAGTTATCCCCACGGTATCGTCCCCTCCCCCTTCCTCCCCCTTTCTAACTACCTTCCAAGCCCCGAAGATGAGCGCGCTTTTAATTCCGTTTCAGGAACGTAAGACCTGTCAGGGAATTAAGAGATACACTTGGGGTGGAGGGTGGAGATACTACATGACGTTACTAAACGATACGGAAATTGGTTTAAATAAGGAGTTGGTTTCAGGAGTCCCCCCTTCCCCCAGAATACAACTACGGTGTTTCCCCAGTCTGTCCCTAACGGGAGATCTTTGCGTTATTCCGGCTTGTATTAAGCAAAAGAAAACTAAAAACAGGGTTCTAACATGGTCAGCTAACAATTAAAGTTTATAAAGCCATCAGTAATGGTTGCGTTATGTCGGTGTGCAGTAGCAAAAGAAAAAAATGGCGCCTAGCAATGAAATTACCTAAGGTAGACGTTAGTACAACTATTGACATTGGCGGAGTACGGGATTGGTAAGTGGCCACTGACCTAGATATTTGCGTTGCTCCCGCGTGCTTTACCGTGAAGTCCAACAGTGAAAGTATGAAGGCCAAGCGATTGAGTTCTTGGGTCCTAAACCGGACTTGTAGCGTTACTGCGACTTGAGCAAACAGGGTATCACCCTCTTTTCTTAAGGACAATAAGACTGTCTGTTACTAGTTATGTTGGCAGAGATATACTTGCGTCAATAACATAGGTAGTATTTCCCAAACTTCTTCCCTTTGTTTTGGTTGTGTTTACATGAGTGTCGGTCTTTACTGTCTTGAGTTACGGGCTGGTAGTTCGTGCCACGTTTAATCGCGTAGGGCTTTCCGCTAGTTATTGGTCATTTGACACGCTTGCTGGTCGTTATAATCTGCATTCCGTGCCCGCCTGCTGTATCGTTCTGTATACGTTACGGGATTCGCGTGGGTTTGGAGCTTTTAACGAGGGGGAGAGACCTCCGGTAAATGCAGAGCCGTTTCCACGCCATTATAGCTTCTAAATGTGGGCAAATAAATGGTGTGTTGGACCCTCACGCAAAGGCCTCGAATGGGTGTTAAGAGGTGAAGCTAATCTGCTTACCTGTTCGACTTTTCCCCTTCGAACCCCTCCGAACAAAAGGTAAGAAAAGGAGTCCCTGAAATGGCGGGCGTATTGTCTATGCGTGATTGGTTACAGCAGCCAAATTGTCTAGCAACAAACCCCTCTAGTAATATAATTTACCGAAAAGCGACTCATATCTTGGACCGGGTGGCGAACGGAGGGTGAGTTGGGACCTCTCTCAATTGGGCAAAATGCCCGCGTTTTACCGGATGTTGCATTCAAAACATAAGCCAAGAGTGCGTGTAAAAAGAAAAGGACGGATTTTTTTTTTCGTTTTTACCCGTCCAATCGCCTGGAAGGGAAAAAGGGGAGGATCTTAACCATCGAGTCCTGGGGCCATTATAGAGCTCCTGCCCTAGCGGTCGGAATTTGGACCCTAAGGCGGTATCGCCTAAAGGGGAGTAAGGGGGTGCCTCTTTTTCTTCGTCTTCCACTTTTCTATCCTTTTTATTTGCAGGATGTTGTCTTTTCTCCCCCTCTCTCCTCTTGTCCCGTCCTTTTCTCTTTCTTTTTCACAACTCAATTCATGGCTTTGGCATCAATGATGCGTGTGGGGAAGCTTCAGCGAGACAACGAAAGCCCAGGGAAAAGCTTGGGCCCATAAAATTGACAAGAGAAACTACATACATTTGCTTTATGACCCTCCCGCAAGGAACCACCATCACCCAAACCCCTCTTATTCGCTTCAATCTTTGAATAAAATCCCCAAATCCGGGGTTTCCTCCTTTTTTCTTTTCCTTTGCTTCACCCCCTCAAAAGAAGACATTACGAGATTAATGGATGTGAAGATTGAACAAAGTTGATGGTGTCTGTACTTTGAGCGGTTTTCCCGGCTTCTACGTGGGGTAAGAGAGAGCGAGAGAGGGTAGGAAGGAGAAGCGAGCGTGAGGTACGGAAAGGAAAAGAAATTCTTTCGATTTTGCCTCCTTGGGCTTTTGCGTTTTACGATATTTTCCACTGGTCAGACACCATAACCCTGAGCAAACCTTTGGAACGAGAGGCACATACCCTCCGGCCTCTTCCTCTGCTCCCTTTGCAGACTTTTGGCCACTGCGTTGAGCTGACCGAACCACCCAACCACCGCTTTCCCCGTCACCTCTCTCCTTTTCGTTCCCTTTTCACTCGCCTTTTCCTCGACAGAAATCCGATTGCGTGCACTGGAAAGACACGGGACATTACCATCTGATAAATCGATGCATCTTTGCAAGCTTCGGACCCTCCTCGCCCTTGGCGACCTACCAAAAACTTCCCCGTCCCAATTTTTTTGGCTGGCTTCCCGCCTTAAAAAAAATCTTACGCAACGTTTTCCAAAGGTGGAAGGCTGCCCTCTTTAAGCCATTGCCTTGGGCTAAGATATAGGGTAGAGATCGTCGTGGTCGAGTCCGAAAAGGATCAGCTTTGGCATGGGACCCGACCTAACCGGAGGCTAAAGCACGAGCAGGAGGGGAAGGTTAAGTAAGGGATTCATTAGTGGCGCGATCAGAAAAACGTGACCAGAACTGGAAGCTACCGTTTTGAAAGGGAACATGGATCGGACTATAAAACTATGAAAGAATATAAAACTTTCATCCAAGAAAATGAACTGTTTGGATATTGGGTGGAAAAGATGGCGCTTTTAAATTACTTGTAGTAGAAGAAGGGAGAGTGATGGACGTAGATTGTGATGGTAAACAGCAGCCATCGAAAATGTAAGATGCACTCGTCGTAATGGCCATACAGTATAAGAAATTCTTTTGGAGGTCACGCTTTTTTTAGGGGGGGGGAGGGCGGTTTCAGCCAGGATTTAATATGATGGACTTTGTACTAGAAATAAGAAACAGAAATCGAGATGAGAAGGAGAGAAAACCGAGTCGGATGAAAAGGGATACTCCATCTCACCAGGCTGGGAATTGGTTTCTAGGTCTTGGTCTTGGGCCCCTTTTCTTCTTAACTGCGCAGTTAACCAAGTAGTAAACGCGTTGGTGAGGCAAAGTCAAGGGGCCCAATTTTTCTTCCTGTCATCCATTCTTGACGAAGGGTAATAAAGTTTGTGCAAAAGGTTATGGTCGACATTTTACCCACTCCTCTCAAAGTTTGGCACTTTGCTTGAACAAACTTGAGAGCGTAATCAGCAGCGTGACGAAGATTAAGCGAAGAATTAAGGGGAGAAAGGCGACATTCTGTGAGTGGGGTGACGATATGGTTCACACACGCAAACATGAATCCAGATGATTCGATTGGGTTTGTTGGCTATGGCAAAGCAAGGTGACATTGGATTGCGGAGTACATCCGCCAAGCGTTGGGAGTCGCTTGCCTTTTACCCAACTCGTGAGCGACCGTTATTTCAGGCGACAAATCAGCTAAGATAGTTAAGATGGCGGCCGTGTAAAACCGCTTGAGTGGATACGATACGACCCAGCTACCCTTCACCCCTGTTTTTAGCTTGGGCTCCAAAGTAGGCTGTCCAGCGGATGACCGGCCTCAAAGAACCCAGCAACTTCCTCTCTCTTACCACGTCAGACCTTTTTATTAGTACGCGTAGGGGTTACAGGCATATCGGGTGGCCGCCCTCCAGAAAAAGACAAACAAGAAACCTCGAGAGTCGAGACTACCGGAAAGATTCATGTGGATATACCCTGGAGGGCAATAAAAAGGGACGCACAGGCGGAGAAACCTAGAAGGTTGTTGGGTGTAGGTAACCAAGAACGCGGAAGGCGTTAGCTGAGAGTAAACAGCTTTTAATTCTTGGACGACAGCGACTTGACGTATACGAGTCCAAATTGGCGTGGCTGGAAAAGATTGCCACCGGGAAGTCCTAGTTGCAATATTGACAGGAGCAAGGTCAGGGAATGGGTTATGTCTTTTTAACGGTTGGCTTAAGTCGCTTCCCATTCCTTTTTTTGTTGGGGTAAAGCCTTTCCTACCACACGGGGTATAGTACATAGAAGGATTTACTTGTTTGGATAATCTGACTTTGAAGCTAACCGGAGTCAAAGGGATGCTTGAACCAGAGCCCTCTGGTGGGGAGCCTTGAGGCGCGTATGGGGATCGCCTGGTCGTTGATTCTGAGCAAACTGTTTGACTTGAGGTTGCGTTAGGGAGGGTAGGCAATGTTTAATTCTAGGACTGGTGAAGATAAGGATAGCTGCTTCGTGACTGGTGACGGAACGTGATGTGCTTAGGAGCCCCTCTTTGTTTTGACTTGGTGGGGTTGTATGTGTGCGTGCGTTTTGTGTGTCCCTTCTCCCCCACCGAGCAACTCTTTTGTCAATAGTGAATACTTGACTATTAGAAAAGCCACAGCCTCATCACTTTTTTCCTTTTCATTGCGTCGAGTGGGACGGATCCTTACAAGCAGGGACATGGCTAAGTGTTGTCAATAGGTTTTTATCTTGAGTCGAGGGACGTGGCCGAGTCTAAAGCACGTGCCTTGTGCTTGTGCTTGACTTAAGTCACCTAACGGATTGCGTTGCTGAGATCCTTCTTCTTCATGGGGGTAAAAAGAATGAAAAAAATGGACCCAAAGACCTGCTACTCCTAGGCCTCGAGGACATGTCACATCACAGCGTGGTGGTCTCTTGGGGATCTTCTCTGTTAACGCCAATGTACAAGTACCAGCCAAGTATTTTTTATTATTATTCAAGGAAGATGCCTCTTATCACTTCCCAGTCTGGTATTATGTATGCACTCATCGAGGATCTGCTAGAAAAGGAAGTTTCATAGCCTCAAAAGGAATGACAGTTAGCTCAAGGGTGTCATGCTCTATACCGTGTAGCAAGGGCTTGTCGTTCATAGCTTGTTCTTTTCTGCCGCCGTGGCGTTGGAGTCGAAGTGTCCTTATCTCTAGTTCTTTTGAGACTGGAAAGCTCAAACTCAAGGAAATCAAAGCTGAACTTGAAATTACATCAATTGCTTAAAAAAATCAACTAAAATTTTGCCAAATAACTTTGCTTCTTTCATTTTTCTGCCGAATGGACTTGGCCGTCTCCAAGGCTTCCGTAACTTAGAATCCTAAAAACAAGAACAGCGAACTCATAATTACCAAGAACTGAAAAACTCAACTGTGCGATTGGAAAGTTGTGTTTTATATCAAGTGGCAAATGCCCCGTATTTTCATCGCATTCTTATTCCTGCTTCGGATGTTCGACATGAATATCTTAGGATGTTTGGGCCATGGAAAAAATGATGGAATCGGCTTAGGACTTAGATATGACATGACTTGTAACCTTTTTAACTCTAAAGTTCAGTGAGGATTTACTCTGCGGAAGAAAAATACACCGCAGAGGGTGTAAATAGTTTAAAAGGACTTTTACGCAATAGTGCAAAGTGTGGCAAAGGGCCCGCGCTGCTTGGAATTACGGCGGAGGTCCTGTGAACTAAACAGATCCTTTTTGGTGACAGGATGTTGGGAGATGGTTGTGTTAGTAACGCTGCGTGGGAAGGCTTAAAAGGTCGACGTATGCCGACACATTCCTATCCTGCCTCAAGCTAAATGAAGTGGGTGGGTAGGGAAGTAATACAAAGCTGTCGTAGCCTGAGGGACTAAATACGAAAATTTTTCTGCAGGGTTGTACGGGTTTTCCGTAGGGGTTCTAAATGTAGATAGTAAAAAAGACCTCCGTAAGCAGTGAGACCCATTACTATTATTACTTCCTCTGATAAAAGGCATGTGATTAGACTTGCTACGAGATCTTTGATTGCATGGAATCTCCCCTTTTTGCTTGGGAGCTCCATCGATCTCCACTGAGACCCAAATGTTCCGTTTTTGATTCATATAAGAAAAAACCTATACTTATACTCCTCCTTTCCCTCGTGTAGCTTTGTTAGATCTGTTATTTCTTCAATTCTCTTCCTGCTCTCCATTGATAAGAATGGTTGCCGGAGAGGAAAGGAAGAAATAAAAGAAAATGGGAAATAAAGAGAATTAATTATTTCTTATTAATGTTTCGTTCCCAGACTGCCTATCGTAATTGGGTATGTTCCATGGTGATCCCGTATTGGGCGGGCGACATCCGAATGAAACCTTGTCGAAATTTCTGTCATCAAGTGGAACAAAGTTGCCCATACTTCTTGCCGGCCGAGAAGACGGGCAGTGGCAGTCAGTACGCTGGAGAGCCTGCATTTCTCTGCATAGGTAAGTAATACTGTGTGAAAATGCCCCGAATCAAAGATAAATTCAAATGGGTGAACGCCTAAGATATAAACACCCCGGCAACAAGAATCAGTTGTACTTCGGTACTTGTAACAAGCTTTGCAAGTCAGATTTTCAATTTTCGCTTCCCAGTTCAAAACCCAAAAGCCGGAAATCCCTCCCATGCTCCTGTGAGTTTCCCTGAAGTGCATAACAAACGAGCTGCACTAGATTGATATGCTAAGGTGAAAGACGACTGAAGGAAACTTGAAGCCCTAGACATAGATTTTAGCTTCCAATTGGGAAGTTTTAAAAGTAGCATAACGCGATAAAGGGACGAAAAATAAGTTAATGCAGGTAACCGACTTGGGTCAGGCCGAACTTGTAGCGTTACTCTGGCCTAGCAAGGCAGTTGCTCAACAATGGAAAAAGTAAAGAAGCGTATATAAAGCTTACGAAAATAAATCAAGGAAAAGCTAGGTATAAAGTTCGATATTGCGCAATGTAATGTTATAAGCAATTTTTGGAATCAGTTACTCTTATTTGGTGGCACCATACAAAACGTATAAGAGAGAAAATTAGTAATAACAAGCAGTCTTTCCCCAGAGTGACAGGGCAATAAAGCGGCTGGTTGGCATGCTGGAGCAACGCTACATAACCCGGCCAGAGGAAATGCGCCTTTACCGAGGTCTTTCATTTTTCATTGTTTAGCCACAGCGAGGCAAGCCGGACTCACGTTACAACTCCGGGCTCACTCAGAAGGTATCCTTCAAATCCGTTTTCTGTCCCGTCAATACTTCTCTGTATTTCCATCAGTACTTCTACGTATTGTTGAATTTGGTATCGTCCAAATCTTACAATCACCTTAAAGAATCTCGAGATATTAAAAAAATGTTCTGAATTTATTAGATAATTAAAGTCCCACATTTGCGGTGGCCATAAAGTGACATCTACCATTTTTTAAAGATAAACTTCGTTGGATCGCGGAATCGAAAATAGGGCGGTAGTTTTTATATAAACTACAAAAGAGCAGATACACTAAAGGTTTTCCGCCCAACCCTTCCAAAGAAGCCCCTGAATGACCCAAGTTTAAAAGCCCGCGAGCTTAACCGTCCAAATGTTCCGTTATGAATGAGCGTAATCACCGAAGGGGAGGAGTTCAAAGTCAAGGCCGGTTAACCCCCAAAGGGGGTGAACCTAGTTGTTCACTACCGGCCGATGATTCCTAACTTTCAATACACAAAAACCGAGCATTGCCTTGGCTTTAATATACATAATTGAATCTTTATTGATTTTCTTTCCCCTCCCGTTTTTCCTTATAGAAAGTCAGGAAAGGGTACATAGGTAATACTAGGTCATGGGTTAAAAGTCAATGCAAACTTCTCATTCAGAAACATTCCTTTTGTTTTCCTCATTGCCTTCCCTTTTATGCTTGGTCGAGTTGAGGAGGGAGAGGTTAGCGAACTTCTTTTTGGCTCTTTTGCTTGTCGAAAGGACGAAAAACGAGGCGGAATCAATACTTTAGGGGAGGGGGGATAGAAAGAGAGCAAGGACCAGGGTATGTGTGTATACCCAACCCTAAAGGAGACTAAGACCCGCAGGCGCTGCTTAGGGTACCTCTACCATCTCTTCCCCCCACCCTGGAGGGGTTTTCATTTTCATAAGGTTTCCAAAGGGGGGAAAATGAGACAGAAACGACGGGGACCTACAGAGGAAACCTGAAGGTCAACTTGAAAAGGGGGATGGGGAGAGTAGGAGGGGATAGGGTGATAATGAACCAGCTTGGGTTTTTTTCGCGTGAAATACAGGACAGGTAAGGGTTGTCAACGTAAGCTTCAGGTGTTTGCCTCCAGGGAAACTAGCCCCCCTCCCCTCTTTTTTTTTACCCTTAGATTTCATTGGGGATAGAGGGGAGAGGGACAGCCAGCTTTTCAGTAAGGGATCTCTCATTTTTGCTTTCCTAATTCTTAAGCTGGCTTTACACTGGCCTGTCCACGTGTCGAAACATGCGACAGACGACAGACACCCACGTAAAAAAGCAGGAAACCTGGCAGAAACAGTCAGACAGACTGACGACAGACGGATTTGAGCGCTGCTCTACTTTTGGCGTCGGCACACAAGCGACAGAAGCCGTTCCGCCAATCACAGAATAAGCTCTTTTCCGTGGGTGTCTGTCGTCTGTCGCGTGTTTCAACACGACACGCCGACAGGCCAGTGTAAAGCCAGCTTTATACATCACGACACATGAAAGAGAAGTTCCCCCTTAAAAACCTACCTTCGGCTCACGACTTTCAGCACAGTTTTCGCCCTCCGCCCACGCTCGAGTATGGAGTATGAGAGCGAAGGACCCGCCCTCTAGCCGTCTCTTCCCGCTGAGCACCAGAAAATCAATGCCATTGAAGGAGCCCCGGTACAAGTGTGAAGGTGATGAAAAAGACTAGACAAGGAACTGTAGAGAAAAGAAAGAAAAAGCCAAAATCGAAGTGAGCGTGGGCGGACTCCGGTTCCCTTTATTTCTTCTTTACTCCGCTACAATACGTCTGGGTTTTAACATCTGGGTAGTGCTTTGTTGAAATATTTTTTTAAAAAATGAAACATTCCCGAGATTCTCCAGTGTTTATTGATCCAAACTTGTCTATAATATTTTGTTGTTTTTGTTTTTGGTGTGTTTAGATCCGGATGTCCTCCAAACCCAATTGCAAGCCGAGAATTCCGCACACGGGTCGGAAAGTACTTGCTACCGGCCCTGTTCCTTGAACTATGGCTTGGAGCCGGACGTTCCTCCAGGCTACTGCAGTCTGAACTTCCCTAAGCCGGTTACCAACGGTAGCGGGGGTCGCGTTCCCTGCATTCGAGGCAACGGGAGCCACGTGCTGGGTAACTATAGCCAAACTCCAGGGTCTTCCGGAGCAGCGATGGCGGCGGCGGTAGCTGCTTCTTCTTCTTCCACTTTCTCTTCATCCTCTGGTACCACAAGTGTGGCAAGTGATGGCACAGAGCAAGCAGAGAATGGTGGTGGTGGTGCTTCGGGTGGTGGTGGTGGTAGTAGTGGTGATGATGATGAGGATTGCGTAGAAGTAGACAACATTGGGGGTGGCGATTATAACACTTTAAGTACTGCTATAACATTGACTCCTCTTGGTGAGGACGGGGATGCTGATGTTATTGGTGATGGTGATTCCCCGACTAATTCGTCGCCAAAACCGTTGTTTTCCTTTTCGTCGACTAGACTTCATTGGACCCGAGTGCTTTCGCCAGTCGTCGTGTTGTCCTTAGTCATTCACTTGTTGGCCTAGTTAGGGCGAAAAAAAGTTGATCATTCACAAGTTTAACAGATTTTACTTTTACGCAAAAAGACGAACAAATACTTCCAAAAAGAAACAAAACTCCTTCAAAGGTCTTCGCCAATTCTGTCTCCCAAAAAATCCCCTCTTCCCCCTAAAAGAAAACAACTGTTAACGCCATCTAGACTTTTTTGCATGGAACACCAGCGTCATCTACCCGCGTAGAAAAGAAACACCACAATGAATTAAGAAAAGTCATTTAACAAAACAAAACAAAAAATAAGAAAACACATGACATTTTTAGCTACTATTGTAGTTATATATCGACTTTATTGATGACGTTAGGTTTATATAAAGGATGTTATTATTGGTGGCCCTTTTTGTCATAGAAAGTGGCCCAGAGTATTTGCATTATGATGACTTCCCTTGATGGGCGAATATGGCCCCGCCCATTACCCTAAAAGCAATTCCCTCACTTTCTTCCGTTGCCTCTTTCAACCCCATCAGTTTTATGTTGTTTTTATTTTCATCTCTTTTTATTTTTTCTTCAATAAGTTTTCTTTGGAGGCCAGACAAACCAACAATTCCTTTAAGAAAAAAAAAAAAAAAAAAATAGACCCCCCTCCCCTTCCGTTTCTACCGTTCAGATGTCAAGTCCAGTTAATCCCGCCCCTTTCTTAACAAGCCAATAAGAGCGAAAACAGTTGCTGGTTTTGTGAATTTACCTCGATACACATATACGAGTCAAACGAACGCACACGACTGAAATCCTTAACAAAAAACAAAAAGAATCCATTCTTAAAAAAAAAATCATTTTAAACTAGGTTTGGAAGATTTGATTCTTCCCCATCTCATATTTCTTCGTGATGATGACAATAATCATTTTTAAGACCTCCCGAGGAGTTCCTACAGTGGTTAATGAACTGGATTTGGGAAAGTTGAGAAAAAGTGCAGTGGTGAGAGGGTGGAGGGTACCGTTTTTCTTACAAAAGCATAGAAACCTTTTCCTTTTCAGCAATAATCTTTTCCTGGCCCCATAGTCATTCTTCCAGTCCGACGACTTGTTCCTTTTTGCTTCTAACGAAAGAAAAGCCATCCTTAAAACGCCCCTGTAAACTCTCCACGCACACACACATATTTACATGCACACACGAGTAATTCTCAAAAGTCTCAAGTGAAGTTGAAGGAAATGAAAGAAGGGAAGACAAATTTTCATTCTTTTGCATGCACCTCCCGTGCCAAAGCAGAGAACCGTGCCAAAGATTCGAGGCGCTATGCACCTTCAGCTAGACTTTCTCTAAGATTATCCTCCAAAAGTAGAAAGGGACGCTTTTGTCTTGGAAATCTTTCTCCACCTCAGCTGCACAAAGTTTTTACCCTCCATTTTTTCCGCTCAGCCCACCCTTCCACCCTTCACCCCCTCCGCCAAACCGCACTTTTTTCGTCTGTTTTGTCGCTCCTTAGCTCGCGCTGCTTGGTCGTCTTTAACCGTACTTAAAGGAGAGGCAAAAGAGGTGAAGAGAGAGAAAGAGAGTGTGTGGGAGAGGCAGGGAAACTGGCTTTATGCAAACTAGGGTTATCTCTTCCACCAAATCAATAGCAGGATTTAGTCAGGCTTGGAATTGGATGACGGCCAGCCCATTGCGTGCTGTGCAACTCACGATAAACTCATCTCACCGTCTCCCCCAACTCCCCCATTCTGCAACCCTCTAAAAACACACCCTTCCTGTACCCTGGCCCCCCGGCGGCAAACAGAAAACCGGCCCCTTTCTCCAGACCCCGTAAAACCCTTGAAAACCGGGGACTCGAGAGGTATGAAGGACACCTTTAACTCTTTCATGCCAAAGCCATATGGATCCAGTGGTGTAGGAAAGGGATTTTTATTTTGGGGACAGGGGGGGAGGGGTTCAGAAAAGCTTCAAAAATCCGCTTGACAGTTTTAGAAAAGGGACAGAAAAACATGGTACAACAACTTTGATAGGTTACCACAATTGCTCGATAAAAGTCTATGTGAGTGGCAAGCCCACAGTCGGGATTATGTTTGGCTTCCCTTCTGCCAGAATGAGCAAGTCCTTTCTATTCACCCACCGAACCCAGTCAACCCTTGCCCCTCCACCCACTTCCTTTGCGCACCCTTCTCAACCCCATCGAGTTGTTTCGTGGCTCGCAGATTTGGGGGTTACGGCGAATAATCAACTAGCTTTACCCTTGTGTCAGTCACTATGGGTTTTAAGTTTGTCTTGCGAAGCAAAACTAGTCGACCTTCCTTGCAAGCCTCCAAAGCGCCCCCCCAAATAACGAGCCTCAACGTCAAGTAACCCCCTAGCCTCAAGGAACTGGGCTAGCCTGCGGTCATTCTCGTTAGGTTGTCCCCAAGCCACCACTAAAAAACCCTCCCGATGTTGGACTCTGATCTCCATTATTTCCTTTATATTTTATTTTTTTCCAAGGCCTTTCTGGTTTCTTTAGTTCCCTTGTCCCCCATTTTGTTCGATTTTATTCTGCTTACTTTTATTTTTCCATTCCGTTTTCACCACGTTATTGGCAGACCAGTAGCTCCCCCCCTTACCTTTTTAGCAGCACAAAGTAGATATGCTGAGTAGTATTATGGCGAGGGGAACTACTATGGGTAACGGTTGGTCATGCAAGAAGGTTGAAAGATACAACGAAGTTCTGTACCATCTGTAAAAACCCTTCCCCCTTTTACCTTTAGCCGCTGAAAAGAAAATAATAAGAAGAAAAAAAAAAGATGGCTCTCCCTCTTTCTCTGCTCCCCTTCAAAAAGAAAAACGGTTGTGCGTCTCTCTGTCCCAATTGTTAGAAAAAATCCCAAAACAAAATACCGCCAAGCTTGAAAGTTGTCCGTTTTTACTGCCCCAAGTTTACCACCCTCTAGCGCCCAAGACTGTCATTACAATGTATCCCTTAGGCGTTGTAGGGGTCCGTGGTGGGTTCTAGGGTTTCCGTCAAGGGACAAAAAGGGGACTTGGGCGAATGAACTATATAACAATAAAGACTGAAGCCTTCGTTTAAGAAAAAAATACTGTTCAGAACCCTTTCTTTCTTTCTTTTTCTTGAGTTTGGTTTACACGTTGATTCTGTTGATTTTTTTTGCCCCCGACTTTCATGAAATCACCCACGTTTGAGAATTGAAGAGCCACTTGCGTTGGTACTTAGCTCTCGCAGTTATGAGTTCTGATGGGGCTTATTGTTTTGACTGTTGCAGATTATTTGCCTCCATTTTTGGGGGTTTGCACCAATAATCCCCTTTTTGTAATATTGACCCCACTCTCCCAGCCCCTTTCCTTTTTTGCGATCGTCCCGCCCCCTTTCTAATTTGCCCTATATGATTCTGACGGTTGTAAATAATATAGGGTTATTTACACAACTGATTATACGAAAGTGCGCAAGAAATTTGAATTTTCCATAAACAAAAGAGCAAGCAGAAAAAGGGGGCACATCCCAATGATAGAGCCATGAATGTTGTTGACAGTGCAGTGTACAATAAAAAAAACATTTCAAGGTACTCCACGCCGTATTCTGTGACGTCAGCGTAGCCAGGATTTTTTTTTTCTTTTCTTAACTGGTCGTTTTGATGTGCAGCAGGCACAGCGATGCATGTTAACGTATCACCGTAACGGAAATCTTTATAACTAGTACCGAAAAGGGCTTCGCGCTTAAGGTACTTAACCCTCCATTTGCCCTCGAGTCAGCTCCTTTTTGCCTAGGCAAACATGGCAAACAAGATCAATAGGGGGCGAGGAGGCGGAGAGGGTATACTGGGCCACTGGAAACTAGTTTTCGATCTAAACCTGACACTACTTTTTCTTTTTCTTATGCAAGGAACGTCTGGACGCAATAAAATGAGCTGATGCATCCGTTCTAGGGTACACACGACTGTAAGAGTATCACGTAATCGACTTTAAGGTCCCATAAAAAGGTAATGCGGGCAACCAACCTGTATTAAGCAGGACTCTAGCGTTACCCGGCTTGATTGAACTTGCTCAACAATGAAATGTAAAGGACGGAGTGAAGCGAGTTACAGTTAGGCGCAAGCATCCCGATTGCTTGATATCTGTTATTCAGTCTTGAGTCACTGCTCATTGCTAATACATGCCGGACTTAGGGCCAAGTTACACCGAGAGGTTAAAGTCGTAAGAGGTGCTAAGGGCGGGAGGTGCTAAGGGAGGGAGGGGGGATCAACGGTCTTTCTCGGGTTCTACTTAACTTCCAGGTATTCAACTAAAGAAATGGGTTGGGCTATGGCGAGAACGCTGGTTCACCTAGCTGAAATTATACTTCCTTTGACTCCGCCTTTTCTCCTTGAATGACGACGAGTAGTCCCATAGAGGCATAGGGCCTATTTCCACCGATAGGTTAAGCCGCTTAGCCTATGCTTAAGACAATTCAAACAAAATTAATTCACCAAAGGATAATTCATGATAAGTCACCAAATAGTTTGATGAAGGAGGTGGGTGTAACCTCATCAAACTGAATTATTTGGTGAATTATCATGAATTATCCTTTTGGTGAATTAATTTTGTTTGAATTGTCTTTAGCATAGGCTAAGCGCCTTAACCTATCGGTGGAAATAGGCCCATAGGCTCAGCATTACTTAAGACCTTAACCTCTCGGTGTAACTAGGCCGGTAGGCCCTAACGCAACGGGTCCGGCGTAACCTTAGGTGGCGGTAGCGTCGGTAGCTTTTATATGGGGTGGCATCGTACGAGCCCTGCCATGGGGAGCAACAAAGGGTGTTTAATAACAATAGCGACCAAGAATAAAGCTATTGTAACAGTCTGCAGTTACAACTCGGCGAGAGGTAAAAATAAGTATATTTCTCTTTTAGATTCATCGAGTTGTGTTTTACAAGTTTGTTATCAGCTTAGGATTCCACAACAAAGCATCTTCATTATGTAAAGTACTACATTAATTACTCCTCATAGGATTGAATTCAAGGTACTCTAGTTCAAGAATATACATTGTTTTCGTTAATTTTTTTCTTAATTTTTTGGCTGTAACGGAAACTCTACTAACATCTCAGCTTATTCCAAGCACCCAAGCTCAACTTAGCTTGGCTCGACTATGGGCATGAGCGAAGGTACCCGTAGCCGCAGGGCTTGGAAACTTGGCAACCGCAAGCAGGGGAAAAGCTAGACAGGAAAAATCAAAGTCATGCTCTTGAACTGAGGCTTATAATTGCCTATAAATTTAGCCTGCAGCGGGTTCTATTTTCCAGACGTTTAGCGTTTTGGACTCCATTTGCCTCTTAACTTTGGGCAATTAAGAACTACTACGGCTTGGTTCCGCGTTTCTTGGATTTTGAAGAAAACAAAATGGCGGCTAGTAACAGGAGGAAAAAGAAACGAACGCAATTACGAATTTGTGGAGTCATCAAGTTGTAAGGAAAACAGCCTTGTGTGATTTCGTCCCCGATCATGATCCCAATTCCGGCGTCAGGGAGTTTTGGCTTTGTAGTGGTCGTCAGTCTACCTTCGCCGGGCCGCTGGGTTCAATTCGGAAAAGCGGAAGTCGCTGGTAGAGCCAAAGGGTGCGCAGCATTATTGTTATCCTTTGCCAGTCTTCCAAATCTCAACTCTGAACCTCATCCTTTTTCTACCTCTCCTATTCGAAGCTTTTTCCATAAGACAACTCCTTTTAAGTTCTCTATACGATTTTCTTGCTAAGGATTCTTTATAAAGAATTTTTTGTTTTTCTTCCAGTTTTCTTGTGTAGCATAGAGCCAACAGTTTACCGCTTAAAGTCGACTCTAGCTTGGAATATATTGGCCATTTTTGTTCTTATTCCTTATTTTGCTTGTTTTTGGGGGAGCTTTACTTGCCTTAAGTTCCGGCAGCGCTTCTCCAGCGAAAAGCCAGTTAGTCGTAAATCAATTGCAAGGCTTTATCTTTTAGGAAAACTTGGTCCTAAGATAAAAGCTTCTGTTTTTCCTCTTGGACTTTTGTTTCCATGGCCTTTTATTTTCTCAGAACACTCAAACTTTCCTTTTTATGGAACTGAACTATGCGGCTCGCCTATACTCATCACAGTCCAGTCCAGTCAAGTGCATGCACAAGCACAAGAACCATATCATGCTTCGTTGCAGGGCAAAAATAAAAAGGCGGAAAGCCGCGAAAAACATAAGTATATTGCTTCATTTCCTCCTCAAATTGGCCTTTGATGAAGCATAAAACTGCATCAAGCTGCTATGAGTTTCCTACAAGTTTTTAGCAACAAGTTTGGAACCAATATGAGGGTTTGCGACATTGCCCAAAAGTAATACGAACCCCTCCCCCCGAGAAAATAATAAAAATAATAGCAATAACGGAATAAAATAAAAGCAAAAGAAGTAAAAGACGGTTTACGAAACGACTGTATTAAGAACCCAAATGATCTAACAAGGCGATACGTCTGCATGCGACTTTTTCGACTTGTGTTTGAGCTTGTGCTTCTTCTTGCTTGACTTCTTTTTGGATTTTAGGGAATGACGACGGTGACGGTGCTTATCTTGAGCTTCTTTCCTGGCGTCTGTAGATGGGGTGTGATGAGAATGACAAATGGCTTCTTTTGGCGTGGCATTTTCTTCGCCCGGGAGCCGAGACGAGGATGACGAGGCTGCAGAATCGGCAAAGAGGGGCGGAACTGGTTCCGGTGATTCCGACCAGCGCCATTCTCGAGTTGTTGTCTCCTTCGACCTGGATTTGGACCTAGACCGTTTCTTCCTGTTGGCTTCACGGTTTGGCGTTGGCGTCCTCGTCTTCGTCTCCCTCGATCGATTCCTCGACTGATCCTCTGCTCTTTCTCGGTTCCGTGAGCACGACGGTGAACGCGAACAGGAACGGGACGATCGAGCGTGATGGCTGCGGTGGCGTTGCTGTTGTCTTGGCACCCCGTCTCCCGTCGTTGCTGTTGTCGTCGTCCTCGAAAGGGGCCAATCCCGGTCCGCCTGCCCGAATGCGTTGCCCGGATGACGAAACACGTGCAAAAAATTGCAGCTCTGGCCTTTGGGACACCGGCCTCGACTAAAAAGACCTAAGAAGCAACCATAAGTTAGCGTTAAGGTTTACGACCGCCGATTTTCCAGGCACAAAAATGTGACTATAAATCCCAAGAAATATATACGGATCCCAAATTGGATAAGCCAGGGAAGACTAAAAGGCCAGAAAATCCAAAACTTCCGCCCCCAAACAACTAAAATTACTTGACTTATGAATATCTGCCGAGTCGGCAATAAGATGCAAGCTTCATTTTTTTATGCCCCTTGCCCGCCTTCCCCATTACTCTTGCTTCCTGAATGAACTAGGAACACTCCCAGTCAACAGCTGTTGGAATATATGTTATTACTACTCTTAGGCGAGAATTACTGGCTTTTCAATGCGCCTTTACTGCGGTGAATTTGTGAGAAATACGACCAATTATTGGGAACCATTGATCGTACCAATACTACAAATTCCTAAATATTCTTTACATTATATAAATTTTTTAGTATAGATCTAAAACTATATAAGTAATGTTTCTCTTATAAGAAAGCAGAAATGTTGAAACTGAGCCTGAACGGAGAGCCAAGCATAGAAAGTGCAGAAGTAGCGACATTTAACGGCTAAGAAGTGAAGTAAAAGTACTGCGCTCAGGGAGCCCAATCGTTACCACAAATTGCAGACTTCCAGGATGATACTGTAACAAATTCAATAGTTAGTTGCCTCCCGCTGTACCAACGTCCATTGAAAACCGTAAATGCATGAACTGCTTGCCGTAACGTGGCAAATTGCACATAAACATTGCCTCTTAGGTGCGATTCCATGTTACAGCAAACTTTAAACTGTACAACTTGTCCGTATTTCTGGAACTCGGGCAGTACATCTCCGCTGAACTCCCTAGAATATCAAAAAATGTTTAGTTCCCCTACTTGAAGCAATTAAACTTCTAAATGTAATACAAGTAGCGTAGATAAACTTCCGATTCTTCGAATTCTAGATTCATGTCAGTATCGTGTTCATCTCGCATGGAACGGAGGTTCAAATAGTGGAAAAAACCTTTGATCAGGAGCGTTGTACTGGCACTGGGCTTATTATGAATCCTAAGAACATCCGTTTTTATAATCTGACTAAAACGCGCTGTTTTTAAAACGAATATTGAATGCTTTACCGGGAACAAAAATCTCCAAATCGACAAACGCCAATTTTAGCAAAAAATCCACAAACTTCTCCATTTGCCGATACTCCAAGAGTAGTTAACCGACGTTCCATTTGGTCGTCCGCCTGTATAATGATCAGATGAACGATAGGCTATTCATGTCAATTAAGGGTGCATCTGGTTTGAAATGACGTAAAGCTTACATTATTGACAAAGTCTTGCAACTGCTGAAGCCAATTTTCCTAAAACGCGGTAAAGGTTAACGCTAAATAAGACGTTAAGGAAATCATTCAATTTGGAAGTTTTTAAGTAATTCAAAAATCATAAGGAATGTAATGCAGAGGATACGAATTGAGATCTTCAGCCAGCCAACCTGCTCTTGTTTCTTATCAGCAGCCAATTTCTCTTTAGCTGCTCGTTCTTCGCGTTCCTTTCGCTCTCGTGCTTCCCATTCCTCGCGAATTAATTGCTACAAAATGACACAAGCGCATTAATAACAGAATTCTAATGAGTTTTGCTTAAGGTTACTTCTTGAGCTTCGCGGTCTTTCTTTGCCTTTTCCCGACGACTCTGACCTTGTTTCCATTGCTCTTGAGCTAAGGCTTCTCTTGCCAACCATAAAGCATGTTGTCGTTGTGATTCTTTTTCAGCTTCTTCCATTGCTAGTTGCTCGAATCGCTCCTGTTCAGCTCGCCAAGTTTGGTAACTTGCCGATTTCTCTTGTTCTTCTTGCTCTAAAGAACACTAAGTGATTACTACGGCTCATTTCGCTGCTTTTGGTTCGTTTTAGAACCTTTCTGAAGAGCTGCATCCCGTGCTTGGGCGCGTTTTTGGCGAATAACTTTCCGTCTTCCTCGTTTCTTAGCATCTTGCCATAGCCTATGCCTAACAATGAATGTTTTACCTTCGTAATTGAAAGCTAAATGGCATTACTTTGTTTTCCTGCAGGTGAACATCGCGACTGAATTTGTGGATGAACACTCTGAAATCATTTTTTCCTTGTTGTTATTTATATGTACAAAGAAATTCTTAGACAAGGGGACGAGAACCATTCAGGTTCAAGTATTTTAGTCAATCGAGGAGCAACATTTAGGGTTCTCCGTCAAAAGCCCCGCCTCCGGAAGCTATGCTTCCGTAGTTTGGGCGGGAAATACGCGGGAAGCTATGAAAGCATGTTTTCAATTGTTGGGACGCTCTGAAAGGTTATAATTTCGAGAAAAAAACAAAACAATGGAACATTGCGTCCAGCAGAAGCTTTTTTGTCCAGTTGTTTGCAAGTCTGTCATACAATTATTATTTTAACTTGTTAAGTTGTAAGTAATGACGGATATTATGTGTAATTAGGAGCCACTTGGGACTAGTGGTGGACGTCCTGTGGTGTGGAATGCAACAGAACAAGTTTTATTTGGACATGGGAGTTTTAGTTTACCTGCCTCTATTTTTCTTCTCCTTCTAGACTAGAACCTGCAGCGCGGGATTGATCCTCGACTGCAGCATTTTGGGAACATGTCTCAACCTACCTGGGCCATACCAGACACATCACAGGTTGCACTGCCAGCAACATCCAAGTTTCCGGTGCGAAACTTTTATCTGTCGGCCTTTTCTCCCCTCATCTCTTCATAGCCCTAGCTCTTGGTGGGCCCTGAAAACGCTAGCCAAAAAGTTTCCTAAGCATCCTCAATTATGAAAGCTACAAGAAGCGGCAAGCACCAACACGCAGAGGCCCTCCGAAAAAGAGAAAAGATGCCTACATTCCAGCTGCTATGGTTTTGTCACACTCCCTGCTTAAAGCTGCTGACCACTGACTATGACTCTTCCCCAAAGCCAGAACAAGGGGCATCACACGACAACTCACGAACATGAACTCTGGAATTCCTTTCGGTATTTAGTGACTTTGGCCGCAGGCAATGCTGGGGTATATCCATATAAGCGGACCCAAAAAAAACGATGCAAAAAAAGTCCCGGACGTTATGAAAAATAAAAGAACAAAATAAAAGTACGCACTGTTGTCTCTCTTTGCAACCGACTAAAATGCATCCCGGATTTTCACATCTCATGCTCAGTCCAGGCAAATTCCCGAATCCCCCACTTGTCTAGCATATAAGCAGTACAAGCAAGTGGTTTAAGGTTTAGGAGTTCTCTCTCTCTCCAACCCCCCCTTTTTCCTCTCTCTCGCTCTCTCTCTCTCTGTTTCCCAGCCTCCCAAGCTCTGTTCGGCAAGCTTGCTATTGTCTCGGCAAGCTTTTTCTTTTTATTTGCTCTTTTTATTATTCCCCTTTGGTCGTTGGGGACTATCAAGCTAAGCCAAGTATGGCACACAGGATGACCTAACACTTACCAGTGTAGGACCCCGGATTGACAGTTTTCGAGCTCTGGGAGTTGTCGGAAGGACTCAAACCCCCCAGAAACGACAAGACGAAACAAGTCAGAGCTTTAGGAAGCAGATGAATTAGGATGCCTGCAACGTCACCACGGAGAAGAAAAAAGAGTACATGCATAGAGTAGGCTTTTGAGGCTTGTTATAGGTTGCTTTTTGGGTGAAGAGGGTGGAAGGCTCAGCCTGCCCACGACAAGTGAAGTAAAGACAAGTCAGAAAGAGATTGCTTATTGCCCAGACAAGGACGTCAGTTACCTAGCGAGGAACACAAGCACATTGAGAAGCCTTTTTCTCACCGTAGAGAACAAAAAGCTAGCCGAAAACTTTTCTCTCTTTTGTGGAGACCATACCGTGTATGGCATGATTGTCATCATTGCCCCGTCTCTCCAAGGAGCATTTCAAGAAGCCACGTTCACGTGTTCACGTTCGGGATCCTTTAACCAAAAAATAACATAAAAAATCCCTCTAGCCCCACCCTCCTCGCCTCACGCCGTCCCTCCGGAACCGCACAAGGCCCGCGCGCCTGGCACCTCAGACTCTTGCTTGGGCTGGGGCTTGACTTGAAGGACAGATACCCCGAATAGTCTCGTTCGGTCTCAGTCGTGCGCCGGATTCCGAAGAGTGACAGTGGCGGGGCTAAAAAAGGCGTTGAAATTGAAATCCTTTTTGCTTGTAACAAAAAAGGGGGTGATAAAAACAAGTTTCACAACTGTTTCCACAAAGCCTCCCAACTGCGGGAAAACATTCGAAAGGACCCCATAAAGTGGCGCCGCTAAAAAACCTTTTTCACATGGCTTCAATGAAAACGGAACTGTCCGTTTTAGGGTAAACTGTATCAGCCAAAGCTACCAGCAGCAGAGTCAAACCCAAGACAGTGTTTTCACTAAGACAACAACAACTCAGTTTCGCTGGGTGTTCGAACGTTTTTTTCGTTCGTGGTGCATGCCATCAACGTCCCTTCTATTCGTGATCCTGGATCCGGCCCCGGGAACCTTAAAAACGTCGCGAAATTGCCCTTGAAACGCGTTTTTCGCATTCCTTTGCTTTAACTTTGAGTAAAAAAGCAGAAGAGAGGAAGAAGGCCAGCAAAAAAGGCTACCGTTTCTGTTGTTGGCATTGGGTGTAAAAGATTAACATCACAATAATGAATTCCCCGAACTGCGTTGTGAGCAATTGCAAGTGTGTGGGCTGCGATTGGAGCAGAAACGGCGGGCAAAGACGCTACCAGGGTGATTGTCACTGGAGCTGGGTCGCTTGCTGCCTATTATTGTTGTCGCTTTACTGCGTGCCGTGTTGCTCCTTGCCGACCACCTCTACCACTACCAACACAGACGGAAACAGTGATCCCAGCTTAGCTAGAGCAGGATCAGGCTCCCATCATGTACCACCTGTACCCGCAGATTCCTTAAATAGTCGATCGTCGTCGTCGCTCCAGCCACAAAACAGGGTGTTAAGTGATCCTCCCAAGGATTGTTCACGCGTCAAGTCACTCCTCGAAACGAAAACTGGGCTCCGTGACGTGACGGATACTTTCCAAGCCGGTAAGGATCCATTCCTCCCCACACAGACTCTCTCCTAAGAAGGGGATTTTTTTTACGTATTATACATCGGCTGGTTGTTTTTCTCTCTTGCGGTTCAGGATGACGTGAGCTATGAGTCGCCTCGACGCTTCGTTGAGCAGACTTATTTCTTAATTATTTCATTCGTAGGCTAACTGCCAAGAAAAAGGAGGAAAGGTCTGGGGGAGAACTTGAATTGAAATAAATAAGCGCTGCGTTTTTTTTTTTTTTTGTTTAGGGACTGTAGGGGTCAAGTTCTTTCCAAATAGTAGAACTGTTTTCTTGACAGTATTGATTTGCTTCAAATTGTAAGCTTTTTTCCGGAGCTTCGGAGTTCAGAGACGGTTTTGGTTGGTGTGTTTCCTTTAGTGGAGCAAGACAGTTGTCTTTGTTGCCAAGTAGAGAATAAATAAAGGGAAACGCTCAAATATGCTAAGAGGAAGAGGGTGAAAATTGTTTGAAAATGCTGATCGCTGTTTAGCTAATCCAGACGGCGTGAGGCTTCCCTTGTAACCCCTGAGCTTAAGGCTCCCGTATACCTTAGCTTATTGATAGGAACAATTCACAGATGGCACTAGTAGTTTTTGTTGTTTTGCGAAAGACTTGCGTAAGAAAGTAAGAAAATAAATAGACAGCTAATTGCGGGCAAAGTTTCTACGTTTGTTTTGCTTCTGAAAAGTACGATTTGTTACCACAGTTTGCTGTAGCAGCACAAGGTACCAAATCAAGTCGTCAAACTTTCGGAACAAGATTTTTCGAAAACGGCTGGTCAGATTTTAAAACTATCTAATGCAAAAATTTTCTTTTGTTAGCAGCTAGTGCACAACCAAAGAACAGATTTTTAGGTAACGTATTTCTCATAGTTGCAAACTTCATTTGCATATTGCTAATTAACTACTCATTAGAAAAAATCGTGCTTTGGTTGTGCACTAGATGTGGGCAAACTCAAGAGCCTTGTAAAATAATTTTTTCATAATATGCACTGGTTTTCTCAAAAAAGTGTTCCGAAATTCCCCATGCTAACCGCCTATACCGAGCTAAGGTATACGGGAGCCTTAATGCCCACGCACAGCCATTTAGCATTTTGCCCAAACCCGGTGCATATTTTGAGAAAAACTCCTTACCAGTAAAGTAGAGTATGGCCATCGGTATTGCAGCAAAGTAGAATTTATCTTCTCTGTTTCATAACAAATTTGGAATGTACAAGCCAAAACTTTAACCACTGGAAAACTCGGGCTTCCCTTCAACAAGCGGATAAATCTTTCGCCTGTAACCACTGGACATTCATTTGCAACCACACGAAATATGCTGGCTAAAATCGAGTTTCTTTACTAGTGCACTTCGCGATCAAAAAAGAATTATGACACTCATTGCAAATAAATTGTTCCATCGGTTATCGAGAAATCTTGTTCCGAAGTTGTTTTTTTTTAGCATCTGAACCGCCTCCGCTAGGTATAGGTATATATGAGACAAAAAGAAGCTTATTTTCGGGTTCTTTTTTATCGTTGAGAAGCAAAGCTTATCGGACCATTAGGGGAGATGTCATTCGATATCATAACCGTCTCGGACGTGAACAAACTCCCGAGATTGCAACCCCGTGTTCAATTAAAAGGGGGGGGGGGGGGGTGAGCTTTCCGAAAGTCTGCAAATAACTGCTCAAATGAATTGCTGATGGATTGCGTTGTGACTCGTAATACGAACCTCAGGTCCACTCCAAAGCCATTTTCCCTTCTTTTTCCATTTTTTTGTTTTATTATCATTTCCTTATATTTCCCGGATTAAGTTCTATTTCAGGGGTTAGATACGAAGCAAAAGTATTTGCGCCCCTGAGCAAGAGGGAAAAAGTAAGACTTATTTGTAATGCTGGGACGTAAGCAAAAAAGGTTTTCCTGCCTGTGCACACAGACACACATTATCTCGGGTCAATCCATTTATCGATTAGTCTGCTTCTCCCAAATCTTTTTCTCTTTATTTTATTCTTTTCTTGTGTAAGAAAACTGAAGATCTATTTACGCTGCTTTGAACCTTACGTGAGTCTGTTTTTCGCGTGAATTCAGAGCTTCCCAATCTTTTATTTTCTCGTAAATTGTTTTCTTTTCGCAATAATGGAGACCTAATTTATGGCTGCATTTCGATTCTTTTGATTCTGCTTCTTTCTTTCTGTTTTTGTACTGAAAATAGGCTTCAGATTGATCTTAATTAGTTCTGATAAATTCAAAAGTTGGATTTTATTTCAAATAATTTTTTGAAGGGTCATTTTGCTTTCTACATCACTATTTTTTTATTTTATTTTTTTACTTTGAGAGGTACATAATTTGGACCCGAAAATACTATGTCGCTTTTAGTTTTCATAAGGAAAGTTGGGAGTACTTTATCTGACAAGGGCATCTCGTCGAGTTCTGCATATTATATACACTCTGCATGTGTGGCGCTTTTCGAAGCTTCTTTTTGCAACAAAACCCATGTGGTCCAAGCCAAATAGCTTTGTATTCCTTCCTTTTTCAAGTTTAAGAGATGATAGATGAAAAAAGTAATAATCTTAAGTAAGGGTTTCTTTTGTCTGATTCCAACCTTGGACGATATCAATCTGACGCAGAGAACAATTAAGCAAAAACTTTTAGCGCTGGCGCACTTAATTTCGGTTGAGCGAGAACTTTTTAACGTCTTTTAACGACGTAACGAAAAAATGACCACCCAAAAAAAATCGGGTTGAAGAAGAACTTTTAACATACTTGAGCGACGTAACGAAAGTGACGGAAGAAAAGAAAAGAATTTAAAAAGAGGCAAAAATAGAGTTACGGAGGGATAAAAGGGGTTTGAAGTCTGGCTGAGCCCAGGTAACGAACTTAACAATACAACGTGACCACCCAACCTGGACTGCATTCCTCGACGAAAAATTTGGACCCCCTCAACCCCGGTTTTTCATGGGGTACCGGTCTATGCAGTAGGACAGTTTGGCACGCCGGGACCCGTTTGGCTTTCGGGTCCCCCCGTTTTTATTTTAATTTTCTTGTGTTGTTATTTAGAGGTTCCTGCTCACATTTTTGTATATCATTTAAGCAAAGAAAAAAAAACTTGTCTTTTGAGTTTGTATGCCCCTTTATACAATCTAACATGGCTCTTGGTGCTTAGGGGAGCGCAACCTGAACCACGTGGAACTTTTCATTAATCCTGTCGCGTTAATTGGAATTGAATGATGTTGCAATTGACACTCCTCATTAGTCCGCAACGTAAATCGTCGATCGCGCACGCTTAGATCCCAGTTAATTGGATTTATTATCGCTTAAAGAATGCTGATCCGAAAATCCGAACGGACCCAGGATTCTTGAAGGACGTATAGATTTAAAAAATATAGAAATCCCAAAGAATATAATTATGTTCATATAGACGTACGGAAATCTTAAACATAAAGATTCTTAAACGTAGGGGAAAGGAATTTGGGGGTTACATAATTACATTGTGAAGGGATTTCGGTGGGTAAATAGTCATGAATCAGATGGGAGCGATGCAAGAGAGAGAGAGGTTTTCGATAAATCATCCCAATCATGTCGAAAGGTGTGGAATGAACATGCCAGACTCTTACACATTGAAGGATTAGGTTTTGGGATATTTTTGTTTTTATTTTTTCATTTTGGAGAGAGATATATAAGGTTGGGTTGGTTTAATAGTGTAGTGATAGTTTTGAGGCACACACGGAGCAGCTGCTTGCAGATGTAAAATGCAGTGTTCAAGTTGCCTGCTGCTGCTTCTTTTGTTGTCTCTCAAATTAAGGAAAGCAAGAAGGAAAATACAATAAAAAAGAAGAAAAGGAACAAAAAAAGGTTAAAGGGATGGCGTATGGGTCTCTCTCTCTCGCACTCAAGCAGTGTGAGTGTGGACTTAACAGGAACACTGCGAAGAAGCAAGACAATAGAGAGGTTGCTAGCAATGAGCTCTCGCAGATGAAGGCCAAATAACTGGTCAACAAATTTACCTTGGGAATTCCTCTTCGCCTCTTGCATGTAGGTTTTTATGACATGCATTGTCGGGGAAGGTGGTGGTATAAGGCCGACATTCTTCTGTGTTCCGTGAGGGAAAAGAAGAAGAGACAGAAACAAGATGAGACAGCTTAGAATTAAAAACAAAAGTATCTGCAAAAATACTTTCCACACATTCCAAGAAATAAACGTAAAATTGTTTACAGCACTTGTATGTTTATTATATAAAAATGTACTATAATGTTTAATCTGTAAGACCAAGGATATTTATAGAATTTCTGTAGCTAAAGCGCCTCCAAATTCTACAATTGTATCATCGTGCATGACACTCTCATAGTGGCCTTTGCCAAAAACGAAAGGCTACAAAAATCGACCGAGGTCATGCAAAATCAAGCAAAATCGACAAAAATTGAACAGAATCAGTCAAAATCGATCAGTCAAGCAAAAATGTGCCAGAATCAACCAAAATGAAGAAAAATCGACCAAAGTAAAGCACGAATCCACCAAAACAATAAAAAACTACCGAAACACAATAACATCTACAAAAAGCGACCAAAAGTAATAAAAAAATCCATCAAAATCAACCAAAGTCAAGCAAAAGTTGGCCAAAATCAAGCACAGAATCGAACAAAATCGTCCTTGTAAAGCATGGGTCCTTCGCTAGCACTGGAAGGGGCGCCTTTAATTTTGAATCCATTTCTCATGGTTTGTGAAGGTTTTATGAAAGAAGGGGTTTATGTGTTTGTAGTCGGGTTTTATGTATTTGCAAATGAAGGTTATCAAGCAAGGCAATCTTTTTAAGTTCTTGGTGGGTATTTAGTTGAAAAGCCGAGGGACTTTGCTGGTGATGGTATAAAAGAAGAACGAAGAAATTGAGGGAAGGGAAAGAAAAGGGGTCTGTTTAAGAACGTGTATAAAAGTATGACTACGAGAATGAAAAGGCTAATTGGTGTCATTGTTGGCTTTTTTCTACTTTTGGCAGGTGCCAGTCTGGCGGTCTGCGAGTCGCGCGACACTTGCTGCTCCGCGAATGCAGAAGCTGCGCTCCAAAGGACGGCTACCGAAGATTTCCAGAAAGCTTTGCGGACCCAATCTCAACCTGTGGCCGATAATTTTATTCAAGCTGCCCATGACATCCAAAGTAAGTCCACGGATTTTTTTTTTTTTAACAAAGTTGCATACTTGTTTAAACAACTTTCGCAGCTCCATATGAGGAAAAAGAGGCGTATAGGATAAATCAATCCGTACAGGAACTCTTTCCGATTCCCGTGAACTCTCGGATCAATTTTCAGTCAGAAATCAATTCTCATTTTGGTTACCAGCAGACAAAAAGTGTCTAAACAAAATTTTCTTGTCAAAACAGATAAAATTTGGTCATGCAAGAAACATTTTGTTTCACTACGAACAGCCGTGCTTGAGTTGTGAGCATTCAAACTTTAGTGATCTCATGAGCTCATGGGCGTGGCATGGCGCGGCGCAGTTATTGAACTTTCTTGGGTTAAGAGCTTGACTATTATTTAGCACATCATGGAAATGGACATGACTAGAAACTAGATTGTTTGCTCTATTGATATACAGATTTGAATTCTGACAGATCTCAACCAAAAGTGAAAAAAGCGTCTCATTAGCAGAAAGTGTGGAGTGTTTGAAGGGTTAAGAGTTCAAGGTTTTTAAATCCCCGAGAATTCAACTTATGAAGGGTTTCTGGTTTTGAATTCTCCGAAGTTTTAAAACTTTGAAGGTTCCTAATAAGGCTTAAGGAATTAAAACGGGAGGATTTAAGCTTAGGGGTTTGATACTATGCATGCAATACTTGGAATGAAAGCTTATTTCTGATGAGGGTTTTCAGGACATTGACACTATCAAGGTTTTAGAGGTCACAGGGAATTACAAAGTTGACAGGGATTTTTAGGTCGCTTGCCCCATACCAAGTTTGTGTAATTAAAAGAAATTAGGGAGACCGTTAACTTGGAGGTTTTTGTTTCAAGATAAGCTCTGGAAAAGCTTGTGGGGGGTTAAATTACCCTTTCACGTCGGTTTTTTGTTGAACATTGAGGACGTGTTTTCGCTAATGCGTCAATAGCTTTTGTCTTGACAGGCGGAGGACTACTTTTTTGTCCCTTGTAGGGGGTTTTAAGACCGTTTATCTCTGTTAGACTCGGTTTGTTGAATACGTTTTAGTGGAAAAAAGGGGGTGGGGGTGCGAAAAGTGTGGCAAGCGATAGATTTGCACCAGCTGCAGTCGTTAAACATGCTCGAGAAACGCTAAATTAGCCCCCCCCCCAACTTCCTTTTTGCGGGAAAAGGTGTTATGGAGGGGTTTACTTTGAAGCCATTTGCCTTTTGGTGTGTGTTATATAGCTGCCAAACTGGTGCTTGCTAGCCCTTTTCGCTTAATAACAGCAGAGCCACTCTAGGGTCATAAATTTCGCAAAAATAAGACCTCAGGATGTTTATAATGATGGGCTAAAATGGAACAAGTGTGTTCTTCTTAGCAACTTAGCAAGTAACACAGCCGCTTCGCCAAAAACCATTCCCCACTTGTCCCTTTAAGGCAGAACTTTTCGCTTTTTATTTTCTAATTTGCTAAAAAATACTTTTTTTTCCCATTTAAAACTAGACTGCGAAGTCACGAAAGGAGTTTAATGTTACAGTTGCAGTGTTAAAGAAATTTAACGAGAACCTTGTCTGGAAAGTACCCGAAATTTTTTCACGTTTTTTAATGTGTTTTTGTTTCAATACAGCCACCCTTCTTAACATGGTAAGATTGTAAACGATGCTGATAGACCACATTATCCCCAAAACTATAAGCCTTGTTTCACATTTGTACGAGCAGCCGTTCACGAGTTATTAGCATTCAAACTTTGGGGTCATGGGCGTGTCATATCGCGGCGCGGTGCATTTATTGAAGTTTCTTCGGTTAAGAGCTTGATATTACGTGGCGCATCATGGAAAGTGACACATAACTAGAAACTAGATTTGTTGCTCTATTTATGTATCATTGTTGTTTACCGCGGCCAATACCCTTTAAAACTTTGCTCTTAGTAAGGCTAAAAACATTGAACAAATTCAAAAGTTCCTAAAGAAGGAAAATAAAATTTCCCCTTTTTGGCTTCGTGTTGGAACTCTTCCAGCTTATCATTTAAACGAGTTTTTATAAATCCGAAGGCGGCGCAACTTGGTGTGTCCATTTCGGGCCCATTGGAATGCCTTCTCGTCTTCCCAGAAAGCGAAATTGATTACCTCGCATATATATACCCAAAGATCCATTAAGGATTTATAATGCAGGACGGTTGCGTGGATGAGGATTGAGGATTCCAGGATGAGGATGGGAAAGCCCCCTTTTTCACGTGGCTTGTATGGAACCTTTTTTCCTCGGCGCAAGTCTGTAGCTGGAAACGCACCTTATTATGGCCCTCTACGGGATATGGAGATTGGGAAAATAAGAAATTAAGAAGGGAAAAGGAGAGAGAGGAATGAAGATGCTGCTTAGGGCGTCTTAACGCTTATATCATCACATTTCCGACCCACATCACGTCATTTTTAGCAGAACTCGTGGGTGTTGAATGCTTCATGCTCATCAAGTCACGCCAAAGACCTCCAACACCTAATAGGAAAACATTCACCTTCCCTTCGGACAGATTTGGGTATATATGAAAAGCCCTCCCTCTCTTTTTCTGGGGTGGGTAGCTTTCGATTAGGAGAGACTTTGGGTCTCCACGTGAAAACATAATTGGCTTTCACAGCCATCATATTAAAAAGGAAGCAAAGGAACGCGGAGCTTGTCATACCAGTGAAAGATTGTTGCCTTTCTTCGTTTTTCCTCATCTCTTCTCCCACTTGATAAAAACTTTATAAAATATATTTTTTTTATTATTATCATTATTGTTATTATAGTTGTCGTTATGGTTAGGGGAAGCGAAGGGCAAATTGTTCTCCAAAAAGATTTCTTTTGTGAGTTTTAGAGTTAAAAGTAACGCAGGCAACCAACGCGGGGCATGCTGGACTTGTAGCGTTACTCCGGCCTGACTCGCCGTTACTCAAGAAAGCAAAATAAAACAGCATTAGAGTGGCTGGGCTGCGTCTGGCAGGAATGCCGGAGCAGAGCTAAGAAACCCGGCCGGTCCAACTAGCTTGGCTCGGTTCATAATTTTTCATTGTCGAGCCACTGCGAGGCAGGTCGGAGGAACTTTGCAAGTACGGCATGTCCCAGTTGGTTTCCATAGTAAAATTTCCAAAGGGCAAGCCAGAGAGCTTTTATTGGGTTGCCAATCATGCGTTTCAGGGACGTATGTGGTCCAGGTTGCCATAAGCTTTGAATTAGGATGAGGAATTTTGGTTTATTTTTCGGGAATTGCGTATGAAACAAAAAGAAGGAATAATGATCAAATTAGTGTAAACAAAATCAATGATCTTGAGTGCGGATTTCCTTTGGAGCTTTGGATAGATTCAAAGATTGAGATAATTTAAAAGTTTCAATAGATTGAGAAGTCAAGATTCAAAGTTTAAAGCGAAGAATAAGGAAAAAGATTGGGTTTGACAGGACATTCAACATTCCTGAATGGTAAAGTATTTACTATTGAAAATCAAACACGTTTGTTTTGAGAGGACTCGGACTCGGAAGCAGACGACTCGGACTCGGAAAGCCGAGATAGGCATCAATTTTCCTAAGTCGAAGCTCCTCTTCTTCACCTTCATCCTTCATACTTCTTGTTCCTCTCTTCTTGGGAAAAAATCTTTAAAAGAGTTGTAAGTTGAAGCTTAAGGAGCGCCCCCCTATGTTTCCAAAGGTTACTTCTCAGCAGAAGGGTTGTTGAGATTGAGCTGTTTAAGCCCATACAAGTGAAAAATTCCGACAAAAACAATCGTTTTATGGTTACTTTTAACATGGGTAACCTGTTGAAAGAAGAGGCGGGGGGTTAAGGGCTATGGGATGGGTATGTGAGTGTGGGACGTTTTGGGTGGGCTTTATAGCAAAAGGTTATAGAGCTGTTGCTTGTTGGGGGACTCTCCTTTTCATGTTCGAGGGGTAAAGGGTAGTTAGGTTTGCAGTTTGCATCTATACAGGCGAGAAGAAGAGGCATTGTTGCTGGATTTGCTGCATACATTTGAGCCCAGAGAGGCTCTTGTTGTTGCAACAGTAGTCGTAGTTAAGTGGTAGTATAGTACTAGCAACAGTAGTCAGTAATCTCGGCTGTAGGTGCGACCGAATCAAAACAGAATGGGAGGCGGGGAGGTAAAAAAAAGGGACTTTTGTGAAAGGGGAGGCGGGGCAAATGGCTCAATTGACTCAATTGACCTGGACAACGAAACGACAAGGCAGGGGGAACGGAACCCAAAAGCTTTAAGCCTGATACAGTGCTCTCCGCTTAAGTCGAACGGCTCGGGCCTGGACAGAAAACTTCGACTTATGCGGAGATTCGTCTTATAAGAACTTGCCTTTATGGCGCCTTTTTGTGGACAGAAAATACTTATAATTCGTTTTCGTTCCAACTCGTTTTCTTTTCACATTGGGGTTAAGATTTTTTTGCTAATCACTTAAAATGGTATCCTTTTGCTTTTTAATGCTCGAAATCACTGATGGAACGACTCCGTTTGGTTGTTTTCAAGAAGATTCTAAACTTCAACTCGCTGGGCTATTGACAAGGTCTTAAGCTTTTTTTACTCATCTTTTCGTCACAGTTTTCAGCCCTATACTGAATGCTTCTACCAAGAAATGTCACAGGCAAACAAAAGGTGAAAGGTGAAAGGGGTCGTGAAAGGTTGTTACGTCAGAACGCTGTCAGCATTCGTGGAAATTGTCACTCTAACTTTCAGGAATTAGTGTCTGTCCAGGACATCAGCTTATACGAAACCATTAGCCATTGTAAGATACTAATTGGGACTAGGAAAATTATTCGACTAAAGCGAATATTCGAGTTAGGCGAATTCGCCTAAGACAAACCTCATTTGCATTAGGTTAAATGGGACTGAATCGGGACCGTAAGTTTTCGTTCGAGTTAGGCGGGTTTTCGCCTTATCCGAGTTCGACTTAAGTGGAGAGCACTGTATATAAAAACCTTGATCCTCTCCTACCTCTCCTGTCTCACTCTCTCTCACTCGCTCATATCCTGGACCAGTCATGGGACTGGGCCCGGACCAAGGGGCGCCCCACATGCATGCTCCAAGAGGCCAGAACGAGCCCAGGAATGCAGCCTTTTTGCGGACCTTCTACAGTTTTTACAGGTATCTGACCACCATTTTGTGAGACTAAATACCCAGGAAGCAATATAACGTATAGAGAGAGACAAGAGCGAACGAGATGAAGAAGAGGGGGATAAGAATATAAGAACAATAGCCTGGAGCGAGTCATAAAACCATATTGGGGAAGGACTTTCTGGCCTCACGAAATTGAGTTAAGCTTTGAAAGGTATGGGCCAAGCACCCGGTGTATTAGAGTTCCCATATCCAGAAAGGTTTGCATATTATAAAGCATTTCTCTCTCTCTCCCGTCCGCCCGACGAAAAGGGGCCCCACACAAAAGCATGCAGTGGGGGTCATACTCTTTGGGCTGGGATTTTTCCAAGAGAGAGATTTAGGGTTGTGATATGGATATATGGATATGAGCCTTGTGCCTTCTTTTATGATACCTTTTACAAGTGGAAAAATTGTCCCGAATGGATATTAATGACAGCTTTTGCCTAATTTTCCCTTTTATTTTATTTATGTCTTTTCTTTTTTGTTTCTTTTCAACATCTTATCAATTTTGCTCATTTCCCTAATGCGTTTATTCTTTTTCTTTCTTTTTTTTTGCCTTTTCTTGGGGGAAAAAGGTCATCTGGTTCGACACATCCAAGCCTCCATGACGAAAACGCAGACCATGTTTGGGCAATTGTACAAGCGAGTGGCGGTCTTGGCCCGGGAACCCATTCTCAATTTGTTCGCCGATTTGGAAAAGTTTATTGGGGGATTGGAGCAGCCGACGACGACGATTGCCGCGAGCTTAGCGATAGCGACGATACCCATTCACCCGACGACGCCGACTTCATCGTCTTCGTCTTCTTCGGGTGAATTGGATGTGGCTGCCGCAGTGAGTCGTTTCTTTGACGACCTCTTTCCGCGACTCTACGGCCAGGGTCCGACGAATCTGGCGAGCGTGTTGCAGTCCCAGGCCACGACGTGGCGCGCGCTCAGTTCAGACGATATGGAATGCCTGCGGAATTCTCAAGCCGATATCAAGCCGTTTGGCGAAATCCCGCGTCGCTTAGCGCAGAGTTTGGCACGGAGCCTGGACGCGGCCAAGGCTTTAATGGCCGCCTTGCACGTGGGCGTCCAGGTGCTCAACGCCACCCAAACAGGCGACCTCAGTGCCGACTGCCGACCCGCCCTCTTACGGACCACCTATTGTGCACAGTGTCAAGGCCACGCCCACACCACCATCCGGCCCTGTCGAGGATTATGCATGAACGTGGCCCGAGGCTGCTTGGCCGCCGTTTCCGACGTAGATCAACCCTGGAATGACTGGATTGACTCCATGGAACGACTCACCCAAGCCGTCCTCGGATCGCCCCAACTCGGCGCTCATGATATCCTCGCCTCCATTGATTCCAGACTCTCAGAAGCTGTCATCTACGCCCTAGAAAATGGACCCAACTTGGAGAAAAAGGTAAGGGAGTAGAGTAAAACTCGTAAGAAAGTAAAGCTAGTACACCTTTTACGATACGGCGCAAAAGAAAAAGCAACGCAGTTAATTCACTTCTGCAAGGCCGGGCTTCATGTAGCAAGTACTGCGGCTGCCTCGCAATGGCTTTTCAACACTCAAGTTGTTCAACACTGAAAACTAAAGAATTATTATTTAAACGTACGAAATTCATAAACAGAAAAGCTTACAACCGAAAAAGATATGTTATGTAAGAGACAGTCATTATATTCACTTATTGGTTATTGCTCAAAACGTATAACGGGTTTTACCTGAATAAAAAACAAGCCATTCCTCTCCGGATGACAGGGCGTCTGTTAGGACATGCGGGAGCAACTCCAAGAAACTCGGGGAAGCGGCCACTTGTTTTCACCTTGGCCCCTTTTATATTTCATTGTGGAGCAAACTGTCGAGGCAGGTCGAGGCAGGCCGGAATACTGCCACAAGTCCGGCTTGACCCAGGTCGATTTCCTAAAACTGATATCTTTTGTGTGTGCCTTATTTAGTCTGCTGTCTAAAAAAATCCTAGAATAAACTAAAGATACAGTTAAAAAAAAACAGGAGCAAGGTACAACACATAAAGTAGAGCCCCAAAATCAAAAACAGTAAAATATAAATTCAATTACTCAGAAAATAAAAAAATAGAAAAAGGAAAAGGCAACAACTCTGGCCATAAAAGCTCCTCTTCCGACTCCAAAAAGGAGGTGGGTGCAAAAGGAAACGATTGTCACTTTGGCAGCAAGCATTTTCTGTGATTTCGCAGCCGATTTTTTAGATCGTGACAGAATTTGGGGCTTTGTAGAACCAATTTGAGGCTCAATAGCTTTTCGGAAAACCCCCAAAGCTTTTGCCCCAACAGTTATGGCTTAGAAGCCCAAGGTAGTAGTAGTAGTAGTACTTGGGGTATGGTATATTACCTTTAAAGCGAGCTTGGGGCCCATCAGGTCAAATTGAAAAATGAGGAGGCGTGGGGCGTAAAACAAATTGGTGTTGACGGAGAAAAGAATTTCGATGGACCTTTTCTTCTTTTCAAGATTCTTACCTTAGCGCGGCACCGATTGCGGGCCTTTTGGGATGATGTCTGTTTTATTATTATGATTTTTCTTTTTTTGTCAGTAAGAGAGAGAGGGAGGGAGGTGAACTTGGTCCTTTCTTGAGGGGGAAAAGGAAAAATGTTTTCGGGGAGGCTGTCTTCAGATCTTCGCATAGGATCAGGACTTAGTGGCGCCAGCCAATCTCTTGGTACCTAAGGGATTTGCCAATTTGGGGGGGAATCGAGGAAAAACGCTAAAGACATACGTATACATACACAGAAAGTTGTGGGGGTTTTGGTAGGAAGGGAGATTTTTTGGCGCTGTTTTTGTTGCCCGTTCCGACAATGGCAAAATGAGCTTCCGGAGCGCCGCCCCTTTTTAGCTTCTTTGGCAGTTGGTGGGGTGCCCTCCCGAACGGGTGCGTCTCCTTTAATTCCTTAAACCCACAAGATGACAATCCTGTATAGGAGGACCCCGGAATGTGTCTTTAATTGGCCCTCAGAAAAAAAAATCGCATCCTTTTGGTAGGGAGACTTGTCAAGTGTTTCCCAAAACTCGCGGTATTCCTTGTAAACCAAACGGAACGATTAGATCAGGCTGCCCCCCCCCCCTAACATGTGATAAACTATGCAAAGTTATACCGTTTTGTGAACCTGTTCGAATTGGGCTAAGAGTGGAATTTTCGTTTAAGAATAGTTGGAGCGGAAAAAAACGACCAAAAGAAAAGAAAATCCAAACCAAAAAAAAAAAAAAAAATCGGAAGGGAACCGAAAAATGATCCCAAAAAAGGGGTATAAGGACGGGGGGAATGAATGGAATGTGCGCGCAGGTAGTATAAGGAACCCGATTTTTTTTTTTTTTTTTTTTTTTTTTTTTTCAAAGGGACCTTGTATGCTATGCTAGGTTTGGGAAGGTAGAGAGAGAGAAGTTTTGGTTGTGTTGGCCTTATAAGGCACGCCAAGGCAAGAAAGGGATCGGTTTACAGCTGTTGCAGGACCTCCAGACACATTCATCAACGCCTTGGCCTGGATTATTTCAGAGAGAAACCCAGATTGTGAGAATAATCGAGGATTCCAAATGATTTCGGACCGCTAAGACTCGATACTCTTTCCCTTGTCTGCCTAACATTCCTGTTGGGCCTACATCCTTCCACTTGTTTTGCTAATCAGAAGGATCGTTGGGAAGGAATGCGGATCATTCCCGCCAATTCATCTTCCCGAAGCCGTTAATTCGATTTTAGTCTTAATTCTTGCAGTAAGTTAGGGATAGCACTTTCAAAAAATGAAATAAAGTTCATTCGACTTTAGAATGTGAATTCTTGCATAAATAAAGGGACTTTTAGGGAATTGTCAAGGAAGGAAGAGCAAGAATGGAGATAAAGCAGACATACGGAGATTTTTTTTTTGTATTTGAAGGGGATAATAGGAATGTTTTTGGGTCTTTGAGTTGTCCTTTGACCTCCCACAAAGGGGGGTCGGTCGGTGGCAGAACCCCAGTGAAGGATCTCAGGTCCCTGGAGAACTTCTCCGGAAATACTTGGGAGGCCTAATTAAAGGGGACGGCGAGCTAAAAGCTGTGGTCAAGGAAACCTTGTGCCAAACTCTTTTTGTGAAAGTTGGCAGCTTCCGGCACCTTAGGGACCAGTCCTTTCGTCATGTTATGACTGGAGCATCATTTTCGTTTTTCCTTTTGTCTTCTCGCATTCCTTAGTTGCGAAATCTTAACCTTTCGTAGAAAGAGTTACAGGATTTGGTTGGGATTGACACGCTACAAGGGCATTCAAGGACAGTACCCAACCAAAGTCCCCTCAGGTTTGACGGATTCGTGTCGTTTACATTTCTCTAAGGATTTTGAAGTTGGTTTCAAACTTTTGGGAATAGCCGTTCAGAAGTTATGGGCATTCAAAATTCGGGGGTTTGAATTGTGACGTCACGCGCGTGCCGCGGCGTGGCTTGTGGAACGCTAGTTACCATGGCAAGCGGGTTACTGTTGACTCCCGTGCGTGTAAAACAGTAAACAATGATCTCGGGGGATACCTTGGTGACCCGTTGGTGACGTCAGAAAGAGAGGTGGTAGATATTTATTTTGTAATTTCCTTTATTTAGCAGCTGAAGTACTATTTCGCATATGATAAGAATTATATAACTAGAAACAATTTTTAAGACAAGGTTGATTTTGTTCTTTTTTTTTGGTGGAAATATTTTATATTTTTTAGTTTTTGGTGAAAGGGGGGATGCAGGGGAAAGAAGTTTTACGGGAAAGTTCGTCAGCTAAAGTGGTGATGGATGGGGAATTTCCGTCTGAAAATTTTCAGAAAGGAAATGGCGACAGATTCTTGACCTTAGCTCGTCTTTCGCCGGAATGAGAATGTCTGCTGACGTTGAAAGGACGAAAAAGAGGAGGATTTTGTATCTTAGGGACAGCATTTGGCTGTTGTGAAGAAGAAGAAGGAATCTTTATTTGTAACTGCACTAGCTGGGGTGCTATCAAGAGCATCCATGACGCAAAAAAAAAGAAATAAAAAGGAACGTGGCTTCCCGGAAGGAAGATCCCGGAAGTATAGTACTCTGAGTGGCTTGGCATCGTGTATCTTTTCGTTTAAGCACTGAGAAGCATGTGTGGAAGTCGTCCGCGAGAAGCTAAGGGGAAGAGTGTCTAGTAAACTCTCCGGTTCTTATGGGCCTACCCTTTCTTTTTTCTTTAATAAAACTTTCTGTCCGTATGGGGCATTCGGACTTGATTTTTTTCCATGTGGTTCCCTTTTTGTCTTTTTTATTTTGGCTCGGCTGTCGCTCGTGTAATAGCCAACATATTGATCCCGAGGGCCACGTTTAGAGGGAGGTTGAATTGCGGAATTGGAGCTTGGAGATCCGCGGATGAGCCTCATTGCTTGTACGCGAGAAGAACGCAAAGTTGTGTACCCTGCAGGGGTGGAGGGGGGTTGGGTGATAACAAAGCAGGCAAGTTTCAGTTCTAAACCTGTTGGAGTCTGGAGTTCATCTTCCCCGTCTGGTGCTCTTTGTTTTCCAAGCATTCCGAGGTCTTAGTGCCGGGGATATTAAGTACGTACATGGATCCCCTTTTGCATACTTAAACTCTGTAAAGGTACCGACTTTGCTTTCAATGGGACGAGAGAATAGAGATCACAGAATCACTGTTACATTAAAAAATGGAAGTATAGTAGGTCCGCTTTACTCTGGAAAGTTCTTACAAACTATCTTGACAGTAATATAGGGGGATACCAGGAGGGAAGTCAATAACCATTTCCGTTTTCCTATTTCTGTCTTAGTTAATTTGTGAAATGCAAATTGATTTCTCGCCTTCGTGAGAAAACGCAAAAATCGCACGTTTGGAAACTAGAACCCCTAGACATTGCATTAGCGGAATTTTAAAGAAGTTTCATACAAATTGGGTTAGTGGGTTTGAAGTTACCGTGCACGCCATTTGATGCACAGAGGCAAAGCGCGTTCATATTGGCCTACACCATGTAAAACCCGTGGCGCCACCTTTTGGTAACTAGGGTGGAGCAAGCTTCGCTCTACGGGTGCCTTAAAATGTCTTTGAAAAATAAAAGTCTGGGATCTTTTTAACGCGATACACTTCATTTTCCCTGTTAGCACAAGGGTTTTCGGTTAGGGGGAACATAGCGAGTGTCGTTTTTAGGAGTTTGCTTGCAAGTTTTCATCTCCGCATGACAAACTTTCAGACTTTATCTTGGAAAGTTTGGGGTTTGGGAAGGATTATGCAAATATGCTTAATGCTAACAAGTTTCCGAGTCAGACAGGGTCCAACTTTATTAAACCTTTGAAAAATTATAGTTAATGTGGGGATCACAAGGGTTTCAAATTATTAAAGATCAAACTTGGCGTTTCTAGCTGGACACAGGGCTGGTTTTTATAGATTGTTTTGAAAGTGAAGGACTTCGTGGACTGTTTTCCAGAATTTATTGGAAAGCAAACACATTCGTTGTTGTGAACAGGAATTCCGAAAGGAGTTGTGCTTGAGACACGACGCTCGGAATAAGCGTTCTAGTTGGCAGACGTCCCTTCTTTTGTACTTTTGACGTCACGTCTACATAGTACAGCAGCCCAGAAAGTTCGTCAGGAGGGTCTTGAGTGAGACTGGAACGCGACAATAGATAGAAGTGGGTGTTCTTTTCACCGCATTTCTCGATTACGTGCTAACCGTCTCTTCTCCCCAGAGCCCGGACCTCAAGCCGGAGTAGTGCGACGAATCCCGGCCCGCAGGATCACCATTTCTTCGGCGACCTAAATTCCTCCTTTTCATCAGCAATATTCATTCTTGTGGGATTTTCTTGTTTTATTCATTGTTTTTCATTATTGTCCAAACAGACGGAAGTCATGCAACGTTATGAGTCATACCGCAAAAAAAAAAAAACATGTCGTGTTTCATTGTTGCGTCAGCCAAACTATATCCCAGTTTTATGAGTTATCCACTTTTCATTATCGCGAAGGCAGGCCGAAGTTAAGCTACAAGTCCCGTTTGGGGTACTGTACAAACCTCCCATTGCCTATTTTGGGGCTAGAAACAGGCCCCTCCTTCGTTTCCTTTTCCCGTCTCGCCGGGACTGTTACAGCTATTAGGAAGAAAACCCGTCGTCGGGATCCAAGAAAAGAGGTCAAAGGTCCTCTTACGCCAACTCAAGTTATGCGTCAGAGCACAAGTCCCTTTCCTTTCGCTCGGATATGTGTACTTGGGAACCCATGAGTGGATCTCGGGGGGGTGGGGGTGGGGTGGATACATTTTATGCGGAAGCATAGTTGTGCTTGAGTAGAGCAGTAGAGACGAAGAAGGCGGAGCACGCGATCAATACTCCGTGGAGTATTAGTCCCCCACCCACCCAACTACGGCTCTATCTCTACACAGGCCAAAAGTTTTGAGTTTCGCTCGCCTCAACTTTTAGCTCGCTTTTTAGTCTATTAACGTTTTTACCCCCCTTCCATTCTTGTCTGCCTCCACTTCTCTTCTCGCTCCTACTGTTTTATTTCGTCCCTTCATTTGCGCTTTGTCTTCAACTGCAAAAGGCGCAGACAAGCTTTAATCACACTAAATTGCTTCATGGCTCCACGCCTACTTTCGCGACGGGCAACTTTATAAATTCGTGCTCCATTCATAAAACGCGCCCACATGCCAGGCGTTGTATTTGTGTGCGTATGTAAATTAAGGATTCCTGCGAAAGACGAACGACGAGTGCCTTTTTTTATTTTTCATAATTTCTTATTTTCTTCAAAATGGATTTACATTTGAACTTTCGTAAAAAAAAAAAAATACAAAAAATACTCCCGCTCGCCCCGAGTTGGGAAAAGAGATAATTCAGATAAATTTTTTAATGACACTTATGTGCTGATATTGTTCAGGATGAGGTGGATGCGGCCAACAAAAAAGGGAAGGGTTCCATGCCCGGATGTTACCTCATTTACATAGAGATGAATCCGAAAACCGAGATAGGGAACATTGAATGCCGTGTACAAAAGAATTTTTTTCTTTTTTTCTGAAAGTTTTGCAAGTGAAGCAGTGACAAGGCAAGATCGCAAGTAACGGAAACAACGTTGCAGGAGGGCATGCTAGGCATTGGGCGACAAAACAAAACCCAACTCCCCTTAGTGCCTCGAAAACCTGAAAAAGAAAAGAAAACTTAAAAAAAGAAGAGGGAAATAAATAGAAAAAGAGTTTGAAGCCAACATGCAAATGAAGGTGTTCTTATCATCATATAAGGTATAGCATAAGCGAGTCTAAGCCCAAGGAGAAAAAAGAGGCTTGGCTGAGTGTAGTTTGGCACTGCGCTCATAATTTGTGCGAAAAAGCAAGAATGGGGAGCGGTATGTACACTTTGAGTACCCTGGCGCGAAGCAGAGAGGCGCCTTTGAAACGTTTGGGATCTTTTTTTCTTTTCTTGGAGCTTCTTTTGTGTTCCTTTTGGTTTCTTTTGGTTGTTTATGAGTGACGAAGGTTGAATAAGCAAAGTGCTAATTCTCTCGGGGTGTTTATTACTACGGCAGGTTAAACGCGAGTGTGGGCCGGTTAACGCCAGCGTGGTGGAAATGGCGGTCCCGCCAGTCCCTACCGACAGCGAGATGATGGACGCGGCCGATGCCACAGGTGACGAAATTAAAGACATCAGCGGAGTCCAGGAATCCACTTCAGCCGCTTTACGGAGTCGCCTCCAGGCATTGTTGCCGATCCTGGCCACAGCCCGCGGCTTTTACGCCAACCTGCCGGACGCGGTCTGCACTACCGGCAACGCCAACAATAACAACAACGGTCCGGCCATGGAATGGCCCACTACGGGACAAGAGGCCAATTGTTGGAATGGACAACGCTTTGGGGAGTAAGTTTTACCTTCCTTTTTGAATTCTTGGGTTTATTTTTGCCTTGGCAAACAAATATATTGTCGCTGTTTTGGTACCGATTTACCAGTTGTAGGACCAAGGTTTCCTGAGAATTTGGCTTTTGCTTGCGGTTTTCCGACGAGATAGAAAGTATTGTTAGTACCCTGTTTGGGGTTTCTTTTTTCGTTTGGAGTGCGGGAAAAGAATCACAAGTTAACCGCGCAAGGTAAAAAGAGTAAAAAATGTGAGCCAAACCAATCAAATGAAAGTCCGTGCGTTTTTTATTTATTTTTTTGAGGTTGAGGGTTTGGGTCGGCGAGACTCGTGGAAAGCCTTATTTTGGAGAAGTGAATCGTGCTTTGGTGAGACGTCGCGTGACGTCACGGTTACCACAGAACCCGAACGCGAGTTTGGCGGTATTTACTCGCTTAGTTACCTTAGACTATTCCCCGTGGGAACGGTTATGGTCATATCACGTACATCATTGGACTTTGAGCCTTTTCTGTATAAGAGGCTCCCGAACATGCAAACTGAAGTAAAAAGCAAAAAAAAATCAACGACTTTTTTTATGTCGCCCTTCATTTTTTGCTCCTCTTTCTAAGTTTCTTTGTAGTTTGACAAGTCCAAAAGATTACTGATAGATGAAGCACGAGACACGACTCACGACGAACTCTGAGGGAAACTTTCCATCGGGGAGTTTGTAAAGTTTGCAGGGGGGTTAATCTCGATTTCGAGTCACAAAAGCTTTTCGTCCGCGGTCTTTGGACCCCTTCTTTTATGACGAAAAAAGCGAAGGTAGAAAGGAAAAAAAAAGGAAGAGAAGTAGCAGCAAAGTCAGGCTGTAATCAATATTGGCGAAAATAATGCGATAAGAGTTTCTGACACGTCATTGCTCCCGCGTATCCCCGGGAACTTGTTGAGATCCAGTTACAAAAGAGGGAGCTGGGGGTGGTGCAAAATGGCGTCTGTTGTTGACAGGACAGGAGAAGTGGGCGCCTAAGTTATAAATGTTTCTGATGGCTCAGCAAAAATGCCGTTTCACAATACAAGTTTTGGTCCAGGCGTGTATAATTTATAGCTTACGCTAGCGTTGTACCATTCCGGCTTGTATATTGGATCCCCCATGTGTTACATGCGCTAATGCATCACCTTTTTTCTGCATTTTATGGTATTCTATTTATTTTTTTGGCGCGCAAAGCCGGACTTCCAACGTGGATTTCCTACATCCCAAAGGTCAATCTAGATAGTTAAAATTTATGGCTTCCCTCCCAGATCACACACGTACTGTACGTATACATTCTATACGGTTTCTTTTGAGAAGCGTATTGAGCTTGACCCCTTTTTGCCCACCGATAGTAAAAAGTTTGAACATGGACAAGAGCAAAACAGAAGCAAGAAGTGGAAGCTGGTTTCGGGTTCTTTTGACGAACGTTTTCGTTTTGAAGTGCGTGTGAGCAAGCCGATTGGGTCGTTACCCAGACTTGAAACGATCCTGTTTTGCATTTCTTTTTTTGTCTTGTTTGATCCGGATTGCAAAAGGTTTCAATTGAATCTGGTGAAGCTCAGATTGCGCAAAGTTTGCTCCATTTTGCTAGGCATCGATTTTCCTCCCGTCTCGTTAGATACTTCTGGACGCCGCGTTTCGTGTTCTCTTAAAGTTCTTTCGTCGGTGCAATGTCCCACGAATCCGTCACGATCTTCTTTCCTTTACAGCCAAAAACGAAATTCAATTTTCGACTAGCTCCTGGCGCTCGAGCTTCTACCACTCAATCCTGCAAACACTGACTGGAAAACAAATGCTAGAAACATAAAGCAAAATAAGAACAAGCCAAGATTGGGGTACAGTACCGTTAGGTATTGCTCCGCGATAGACTCGTTGAGCAACCTGAGAACTTTTAAGAGAAACTGGCAGCTGCTTTGGAATGCTATGTTTTTAGTTGGGTTCCCAAAACGAGAGCTTGAATGCGAGCAGATTCCTCGCCTATGGTGCAACACGGAGAACCTTTTAAAGGGNTCGGTACCCCTGAGCTTGGTTTACTTTTGGACTGCCATGACACATCCGTGTCGTCAAAACCAAACCTTTGAGTGCCAGTAACTCGTGAAAGGTGAATCAAGAAACTTTGAAACAAAGTTCGTCATTCTTGCAATAATGTAGACTAGAAACGTCCGTCAAAACGTCAACATCCGATATTTGGGTAGTTAGTGTCCCTTAACAGAGCTACGCGTAATTTGAAATGGGTCAAAGTACGGTGTATAGCAAGAAAAGGTCTCAAAAGGCTACATATTAGTTTTGTGTAGTTCTATAGGGACAGGGACGATGTAATTGAGTTGATAATAGTGTAGTTAGAAGCAGATTGATTTGGTGTGAGGCATTTTAAAAATTCTGTCGACATTTATTAGATCGTATAGCTTAGGGGCATTTTGCAAAAGAACGATCTTGGAACCGAACATGCTTTGCATATGAATAGTTTCGCTGTGGTTATTGTTATTTTTATTTTTTTGCTTTTTTGTGTTATGCTTCAGCATATGCGCTATCAGTGAAGAAGCTAAAAAGGTCTCGGTGCCAGTTTTACCTTGAACAGCGGACTAAATTTGATTAGCGCGTTTTATTTATTTTTTATTCTTTTTTTATTACAGCAAGGTCACGTGGGAGGACAAGATAAAAGCCATAACAGAATCCATTTGGCAAGCCATTTGGAAAATTCTGGATCCTTTTGAATACTGGAATTAAGATTCTAAATAGCCTAGCATCTTTTTAACGTTCTTTACTTTCTTAATCTTGAGAAAAGCTTTGTAAATAGTTTTGCATTTGCGTTGAGGATTGTCCAGATTATCTTTGTTTCTGAGAGTTTGTGGGTTAGGAAAAAGGGCGTATCCAAATTTCCATGCTTGGCCACGTGAGTAATCGTGCGCGAAGCAAGCTTAATGCGCCGTCTGCGGATACAACAATTGATCATCGCTGAAAGGTCTGAGGAGGTCGGTCGGGGTGGCTGTGTGGGGGTGAAGGGGGGGGTACAATGAACCGGGTATAGAAGTACTGCGAGTCTTGAAAACGCTTATTTGCATGGTACCAAGCGATAATAGTAACCTAAACCCCCCAATCTAGCGCAATACCGAGCTAGTGGGGGGAAAATCCTGTTAATTAATTATGGTGTGAGAGTTGGAATCGTTTTTTGTTCATTCCACACACGCGCGCTTGAACACGCATTCTCTGTTGGGGAGTGCTCAACTCTCTAGACAAAATAAGGAAAAAAGTATGAGTCGGAGTTTTTTTTTAATGTTTCATGTTGGTGTTTATTGACAAGGTGGCTTGACGGCTGAAGTGTGATTTGCATATTTACCTTCGCATTTCTGTGAGGATTTGCATACGGAGCTATGTGGCCTAGCCCTTTAAAGCGACATTGTCACAGGCAGTGACAACACAGATTGAACATGCTTCAAGGCGCTTTTTCTGTTATTTGGATAGATTTTTTTGGTAGCAGAGATGCCTTTTTTGTTTTAAGGGTTTTCTTGGGTGCATGGTTCTTTAGGGGAGAACCAAAAAGGGTTGGAATTGATTTTGGGGCGAGCAAAAAAGCGTCGAGCCAGTTTGGCGCCCCCGAGATTTCCCTTTGCTAAATATATTTTTGTTTTATTTTTGGCTTTTTATTTTGTCTCCCCCCCCCCCAAGTCCTTTCGCGTCAAAGATAATTCCCCCTCGCTCAGGAGTGTCAAACCCTAGTTTGCAGAGCAAACCAAATTAGAGGTTAGGTTAGCATACATAGGCTTCGAACGAACCTGTCTGGGTCTGGGGGGGAGGGGTTAGAAAGCATTTGCCGAGCTTGTCTTATGTCACATTGAACAAAAAACGAAGAGAGGCCAGTATAAACGTTTTGTGGTACTTAAATTTTCAAGGACAATGACTGTAGTAAAGTTTTTAATTATTTATGCATATATTTACCCTGGTTTACTTACGCTATTTGTTTTTTTGTGTTGCAGGTATAGCAAAGTGATCGCCGGAATTGGAACAAGCGCCCAAAAGTACAATCCGGAAGTCAAAGTGACCCGGCCCGATGCTGACGTGCAGTTTGCTCATGTGACGGATGCTTTACGACATGTGAGACAGGTGAGAAAGGAATTGTAACGCCTGCGAAAAACCTTGGGGGTACCAACCCCAACGCCCACTTTTCTCCGTAACACACCTGGGTCTTGGGAGGTGGAGAGAAAGAAGAATAACGTAATAAATTTAAAATAAAAGGAAAAACGGCCAAAGCAAAAGGTTTGATGTCTTCAAACGAAACAAGTCTAAAAGTATACTAGGGACCGTGACTGTCGTTTGTCACCGAGCCAAAACCACGTGCAATTTTTGGCGTTTGTATACGAGATTTTCAGAGTCCTTTTTTGTTTCTACTTTTTGTTTGGATTGGTGGAAGAGATTAGCATTGTAGATGCGGTTTATATAGCTTGTATACTTGTTTCTAACAGTCGTTAAATTGCTAAGGTGGGAACTTCCGGAGAAGTTTGTGGGGGTTTTTAGGGTGCGAGAAAGTGGGCGTAGTTGTTAGTTAGTTTTGTCTGTCTACGGTGTCTAGAATCTGAAGCTGTAGCTGAAGTTGGATGCGAAGGCGCGTGAAGGATGTTTCTAAAGTTTACATGACAAGACACAGCCATACGACACACTCGCCAGTCATAAGCTGGTGAGCGTTATAAAGCCTTAAGTCTGAGGGGAGACGTTGGGGGAAGGAAGCATAGCGGAGTTAAAATTAGACTTGGCAGTCTCACCTTTCGCCCGTTTTTCTTTCATCGCTTTACAGTAGCGTTACAAACGAAAAACAGCGACTTGAAGGGCAGTACTTGACAACTTTTGCTTATCGAAGCCAACAAATTATCTTCATAAAGTAGAGTAAATTATCTAGTTTCAATGGATATGCTTCTTTGCATCCTGCGTGAAGTAGTTCATAAGCCAAGCTACTATCAAAAGGGAATTGCAATTAATAGACTCGCTTGGCTTTCTATTTTGACGTCACGAACGTACCGAAAGTACCGAAAGCTTTGTTTACTGTGCCGTTAAGCATAGCAGTAAATAATAACCATGGCAACAAGTCATGTAAAGCAAGACACGACCGTGTCGTCGTAACTAAACGTTGCCAATAATTCGTGAACGCCTGTTTTGACAAACTTGGAATAAAATTCCATATTCTTTATAAGGAGCTAGAATAACTACACAACAAGAATCACACCAAATTTCAACATATGCTTTTCCGGCTCAAGTTTGGGATTTTTTGCCCTTTAAGAGAGAGGAAACGAGCTGAGCAAAGTCGTTTCTTGTCATGTCTTTTATTCGTCTTTTTTTTGCGCGTACGAAAACAAGTTGCAAAAAAGAGGGAGAAGAGAGAGTTTTGCACGGAGAGTGTTTTTGCATCCAGTTATGGGATGAAAAAGGGGTAGCGCGAGCTGCTAATGAATTATGTATGAGTTTATAACAGATTATAATTTCTTTTTTGTCTGGTATTTTATTTTTATTTTATTTACTTTATTTTATTTTTGCCTTGCAGGGTTTGGTAAGTAAGACGATTCTGTCACCGGAACCGGATTCGCTCGTTATGGAAGATTTCGGCTCGGGATCCGGACATGGTTCTCACGCTGGCGGAGATACTGGCCGGGATTTCATGGAAGGAGAAGATCGGGACGGCTACGGACGCAATGCTATGGGCTCAGGATCAGGCTACGGGCCTGACGACGAGGACGACAACGAAGGAGGATCACCTAGAGTGAAACAAGCGGGCTCGGACATCGGTTTTGAGGACAATGCCACGCCCACCGTGGCTGGCGTACCTGGCTCGGGCTCCGGTCCAGCTTCCGCTACTGCCACTTCGCGTACTTTGCTCGTCATAGCACTCCTGACAGGCTTGGCAACTTGGCAGCTTAGTCTGCGCCAACATTAATATGCAAGACAGAGAACCAGAAAGCAAGACAAGCCAAGCCAAAAATATTTTTCGTCTCGTTGTACATATCCCGAAGGGAAACTCCAAGCGCATAACAACAACACTAAGCGAAGAAACAAGAGGCGATTTTTGGAAGCTTTTCTTTTTTTTACTGTTTGGCGAATCGTTTTTCGGCTCGAATGATGCTGAACAAAGGGAAGAAGATGATGACAAAAAAAGAGCTAATGAGAAAGAAGAATGTTGTGATATTTACAGAAAGTATGACTGTGGTATAATCCTTCAATATGTTTTGCTAGAATCATTTCTCTTTTAGTTTTATTATTTTTCGACTTACTATTCCCTTCTGATACCAAGTTCTTGAGCCGGGGGAAGAAAATCTTTGCTACTAATTCGCGTGGATGTTTCCGCATATATGCAAATCAGAGCTTTTTTGTTCTAAAAAAAGAAAACGTTTCTCTTGCCCAGATTAACCCGCTTTTCCCAGGGAGAAATTCTTGTAGTATTTCTCTTACGTTATGCGTATGCTAATTATGCAGCGCAAAAGCCTAATCGAGGGCGCATCTCCCTTTTCTGTTAGTTTTTTTCAGAGTTTTCCCGTAGTGCCAAAAACCCTTCTTCTTATTTCTTGTGAAGCATTTTAAATACTTCATCTGTCTTTTTCCGCCACAAAAAAAAAGAGTCCCCGGTTTGTTTGCAAGTTCCGTCCGTCTTAAAAAATATAGCAAAAAAAGTTTGGGGGGGGAAGCAAAAAGCGAGAGCTGTGGTTCTGGGTTGTAAATGCATATATGCAAAAGCCAAAATGCGACACGAAGAGAAAGATAGGAACGAGAGTAGAAACAGAACAAGAGACAGAAAGAGAAAGATGCAAAAATAAGTTTTTCGCAAATGTTGGTGTGTGGGTTGAAATAACCCCTAGTCACGTGACACATTCGGACAAATTGAAACGGCAAAGTTAGCGTTTGGGGGCATAAGACATGGAAAACCAATTTTGTTAGCTCTTCTTTCCCCTTTATTGCGTGGACACAAGTTTTTTTCTCGAAATTATTATTGTTTTTCTTTAGAGAGCGAATCGCTGCTAGTTATCTCCTTTTTGGCCCCGTTTCCTTCACTTTTCTATCCCAAGAGCTAATTCAGACCCAGTTTTTGTTCCATTTTTAAAAAAAAAAAAATTTTGGTTTGGTGTGTCTTTCCCGAGATAAAGGAAGCTGGGATCTCCCTTGATTCCCCAAATCCCAAGCCATGGCTTTTCTAGTGTTCCCTCTTAATATTTACCACTAGGGATGTTGTTGCCCCTGGCGACCATGCAAGTCTGTTTTTCCGTTGAAAGGTTATGAGAAAAACACAATTGTATTGTACAGAAGTGAGTGTTGGCTTTGTTTTGTGGAAATGAGTGTGTGACAGAATTTTTGGAACAAACAAAAAGGAAGACAAACGATATGTAATATTCTCTTTTCATGTCCATTTCACACCCTCGACATTTTTGTTCTATATAAAAATTAGGCTTTGTTAATCAAGTGTATTTCAACTTTTTTTTCCTTCCATTTTTCTGGTGGTCGCCTTTGCTGTAGAACTTTCGGTTCTGTTTTTGAATAAGGTGGAAATCGATGATCGTATTCATGCCATGGGAGAAAGAAGGCGAAGGGAAGTGAAGTGTGGTGAGTTGCCGTGACCATCATCAATCAACAGCCTTGTTATTTATGTTATCAAAAGCTCTCTCGTAATAAGCTTTCTTGTTTTGCATCGCTAAAGAAACCCAGAAACTTATTTTACGCAAGTACTTTTTTTGTTTTTGTCACGTGCCAAAATTTTCACAAGCTTTTTCATGGTTCCTGTGCGTTTTTTTGTGTTTTTGCGTTTTAACTCCCCAAATCCCGTTAAAGGAGAAGGGAAAACTTCCCGTAGTGTGCTTGTTGATCCCTCCCCCCATCCAAGAAATTTCTTCATAAGATCGCAATTACTGCTTCTTTATTGTAATGTAGTACACCCAGGCAAAGTGTTGACTATGGCTATGGACAGGAAAAAGAAAAACAGGTTAGCTTGATAGTGGGTTTAAAAAAATAACGGATTTACTCTGACTTCGTTAGAAAGGTTTCCAAGACAAGGCACCAAGAGAGGATCTGGGTAGGATGTATATTGCGTGTCTGTACATTTATTATCACGGGTCAGCTGACAAGTTGACTCATTAATCAATGTATATGGGGTGTCTTCGGTGAAAAGCCTGCGCCAAGTTATGGAGGCATAAAAGAGCATGCAAGCTCCCTAGTGATTGTATAGCTTGCATGTCACCCGTGACAGAAACGCACATAGACACCATTGTGATATGGCCGTTGCCGTTGGGATCTGATGATGGTCGTAGAAAAAAATAAAGATTTACAGTAACGTATGTTAGTTATCCGGTTATCGTAGCGTTCGTTTTTTTCCTCCGTCACCATATTTATCCCCTTTCTCAGAAGGTGCACGTGAACATGGCCTGCGCAAAAGGTTTCCAAGATAGATTAGCATGCGTCCATGGGGATATACAAGTCACTTGGCCCTGGCCTGGCATATATCGCGCGAATAAGTTGGTGACTATGAGAACATTCCGCCAGCGAGGTTTGCGGGTCGGTTTCGCCAGTTGCGCGTTTTTCCTCCGCTTACGTGGATTTGCCTAAGCACCCACGACAAGGACCGGAACCACTGAACGGTTTTTTTTTTCAAGAGCGATTCCTTCGAAATTTTGCTGCGTCATTATCGGGGGGTCGAAGTACAAAGTCATTGCTCTTGTATAATACTCCCAGCTTTTCGTAGTATTTAAGTTGTTTGGCGGGAAGCAGGACGGATTGAGGTTAAGCCCTGCCTCCTTGAGGTATTCGACGTGAGTAGCTACGCTTAGCGCAGTTGGGCTTTGGCTGTGTAGGCGGTTCCCCAGTTCAGGGCTTGTTGTTTTTTGTCACGTTGTGATAAGATGACGAAGCATTAAATCAAGGAATAGAATGGATACGAGCTTCTCAGCATGAAAAGTAAGAACCGATTTCTTCTTGTGGAACTAATGGAAACGCGACGGTGATATTCATTGGTAGCTGCCAACAAAGTAAGCATGTTACCAAAATTAAAATCAAATTTGGTCACAAAAGTACCCGTTATTGTTTGTAAGCATCTCAAACTCGAGTGTGTGTACGTGTGCTTTACTTTCACTTGCACGCGCCTTTATTTATAACGCTGTATCTTTTCCTTGTTGTAACGAAAATACTTGGAACTGGGAAGACGTGGCTTTTGACGGGTTCGGTTCGGAAGTCAATTTCCATTGTGGGGTTTAGTTTGGGTGTAAATCTTGATTTAATAAGGGCAACTTGTCTTGTTTGAAGCTTTGATTTTGTAATTTCTTTTTAGGTCTTTTGATATGGAAGGACACGTACATTCCTCCTGTGGAAGATGGCGGAAAGCAGAGGAGTTGCAACCTGAGCCAAATAGAAGTGGTTTTGCTTCTTGTACAATGTCACGCTGCTTTAAGCCATACTCTTCCAATGTACATACTGTTCCTTCATCTAGCAATAGCAAGCCCTATGACATTGCAGTTGATACCTCATACACATCGCCATCCGGCTTAGGAGAAATGAAGTTTTTCATGTCGAATTACAACAAAGATACTATGAATGTAAGCATAATGGGTCCAACTGCTCATTTTTTCGTAAGATACTTAAGAACCTTGCTTTTCCTTATTACAAGATGATGCTAATCATGAAAAACAACCAAATGCTGACTGACGTGCATCTTGAAGTTGGACCCGAAGTTTTCCATGCCCACCGTTTAGTGTTGGCAGCTGCCAGTCCTTACTTCAAAGCCATGTTTACGTCCGGCTTGCGAGAAAAAGATGCTCAAACGGTGAAGCTTCAAGGCGTGTGTCCCACAGTCATGGGCAAATTGCTCGCCTTCATGTATTCCGGTGAATTGATTATCAACCAGCTCCTCGTCTGCCAGCTTTTGCCTGCAGCTACCATGTTTCAAGTATACAGCTCCTCAATAAGCCCCGTCTAAAACCATCCGTAATCTTGGTTGTCGTGTCTAGATCATGCCAGTGGTCCAAGCTTGCTGTACTTTCTTAGAATCCCAGTTAGACCCTAGCAATGCCATTGGCATAGCGACTTTTGCTCAGCAACACGGTTGTATGGATTTATATAAAGCCGCCAATCGCTTTATAGAGCAGCATTTTATTCAAGTATGCTCTTTGTACTCTTTTTTTTCTCCAATTCCTTTTTTTAAGACAAACAGATCTTCTTAACATACTGTTTTATTCATCAGGCGTGCCAGGAAGAAGAGTTTCTACAGTTATCAGCCTGCCAACTCGTAACGCTGATTAAACGCGACGAATTAAACGTCCACGAAGAAAGAGACGTGTACAACGCCGTGTTAAAGTGGGTCCGGTACGACGAAGAAAACCGCCGTCCCCAAATGGAGCGCATTTTGGGAGCTGTCCGTTGCCAGTACTTGCCTCCATCCTTCCTGAGGGACCAGATGAAAAACTGCGACTTGTTGAAGAAAATGCCCGCTTGTCGAGAGTATTTGGCTAAAATTTTTCAAGATCTCAGTCTGCACAAACCCCCCTGTGTGAAAGAACGCACGCCTTCAGCGCCTTGCGTCATTTACACAGCAGGCGGCTACCTCCGTCACTCGCTGGACGTCATGGAGTGTTTCAGCCCGGAAGATAAGTGCTGGACGCAGTTAGCCAAGCTTCCCCAGCCTCGATCTGGACTGGGCGGAGCCTTTCTGGGAGGCTTGTTCTATGCAGTGGGCGGTCGCAAGAACTTTCCGGATTCGAATGCTGATTCTGGGGCTGTGGACGCCTACAATCCACTGACAAACCGATGGACCTCGAGGTGCTCCATGTTGTTGGCCCGGAATCGACTCGGAGTAGCAGTAATGGACGGATTCTTGTATGCTTTGGGTGGGTCTGCAGGCAAGACTCATCATTGTACAGCTGAAAGGTGAAATGCCCTTGTCAGAATTGCTAAACGTTACTAATTTGCGTATTTTGTCACTTTTTCAGATATGATCCCGAGACTGATACTTGGACCATGATAGCGCCAATGGCAGTGCAACGAATGGGAGTTAGCGTGGTGGTGGTAAACCGATTGTTGTACGCATTGGGTGGGTTTGATGGACAACTAAGATTGGATTCGGTTGAATGTTATCACCCCGAAAAGGATGAGTGGGATTTCGTTGCTTCCATGCGATATAAACGAAGCGGAGCTGGTAACATTAATTTTTATGGAATATTACTATCTGTATTTCGCCATAATAATTAGTAATAAAGAAATGATTAAAACTACTAGTACTACTAAAAATAATAGAAAAGAAGTGGACATACACTCACGTTGGTATACTAAAGAAAAATGTGACAAAAATGAGAGTAATTTAAGTAAAGTTGTGGTTTAGAATGATTGTAATCGTTTTTCGTTACATAGGAGTGGCAGCATTGGGACAGTACATTTACGTAGCTGGAGGGCATGATGGAGCAGCTCAACTGGATGTACTAGAGCGATATGATACGGAAACGAATACCTGGACGTGTCTTACACCTATGAGAGCTCCCCGAAGTGCGTTAACGTTGGCCGTTTTAGAAGGAAAGCTCTATGCCATGGGTAATAATTCGAGGAACTTTAAATGCAAGAAAAAGCAATGGAATGATGTGAGGTTTGTATTCTTAGGTGGGTATGATGGGAGGAACTTTGTGGACATTGTGGAAGTGTATGATCCAGCGACTAACCAGTGGAGTGAAGCTGTGTCCTTGACTTGTCAGAGATCAGGTCACGCCACAGCTGTGCTCTGTCCGCCGTGTTTGGCGCACACCGATAGGGGGATCGAAGAGCGGTCCAAAAGTTTAGGACACTGCATGTGACTCTTGTAAAGCACAGGATGTGTGCCGTGATTCGCAAACTACAGATCAGATTGTAGAAAACGGCGCGTTTTCCGATGCGAAGGAAAGGTGGTAGGTATTGCTGGGGGAAAATGAAGAAACCAGTGTTATCGTACATAAATTTTCTCCTTCTGTTGCCGGGAGCGACTGATATGATATATAATCAAAACTAGAAGCCAAATGATTCATTGTTTTGTTGCTCGCTACAAACTAGGAGCGAGTATTTTAGCCGTGTAAAAAGTGTAAAGAAGGACAAACGAGTTGAGTGTGTCAAGTCTTTGTATTGTAAACTTTCGAAAGCCGTGTATTTCTTATAGAAATGCTGGGCTTGTCAACCCAGGAAAACGTACGGTGTTTTTTGTCTTTATTGTAATTTTTTCTTATCTCTAGGGTGAAAAATCAACAGGAAGTTGCTCGTTTCTGTGGCCTTCCAACAGTGCCGATTACGATTGTAGAGCTTCCAAGTAAACGTAATTTGGATGCTAATTTGACAAAAACCAATAGAAAAAGGATTTGGTGATTCGACGCTCATTACGTTAAGTTCCTACTTCGTAAAATTAAGCTTTGAAAGTTTCTCTGTCACAAAATGGCATGAAATCGTATTCGAATTGGAGACTCGAAATCGATACGGAAAAATGGATAAAAATCCAAAAAGTCGATTAGTGAAATTATCGAGATTTAAGAAATGAAGCGGAATCTTCTTCAAATCAGATATAATGCTAACCAACTGTTGGCGTACGATTTTGAATAAGACAGGAATAATCACGAACACAGTGAAATATCAAAGAAGACATACTTTTAGCTATTAAACAGTTATTTCACGAACATTTTTTAACTTATTCGTATTTTTAACTTAACTTTTGAACTTATTCGTGCTTGAACTTTTCGAAGACAACTTAGGTCGAATAAGCGTGAAAAATTTAAAAAGAACAAGACTAGTCCTTGTTTAGGGAGTGGTGTTAATTTCGTCATAGCAGAAAAAGAAAATTTTTTTTACCGTTCTCCGTTTCTGAAAACAAGCCCATTCCTTTCTTCCCGTAGCGATTATAACCATCATTGTAGGAAGGTAATTCGAGACGCAGGTCCCCAACTCGTCTTCTTCTCTATAGATAATGAAGAACTGTCACACTCATTCATTAACCTTGTCTCGTTTTCTAGGAATTTCCGTCCATTTCCCTTACGTTTCCCCCTACATGGGCCGAGAATAATAAATTCCACAAACAACGTTATGCAAAATATCATTCATGTATTTACATATATTACCAACGACCTCTCGATCGAATCACCTTACACGCATTTCCCTGAGCGCTCAAGAAACTCCAATAACATAAACAGTAGCGTAACAAAGGAAGAAGACAAAAAAAGAACTACATAGAAAAAGGTCAGTAATAAAACTCCCCCCGCCAAAGACGTTAAGTTCAGGATGTTCAGGAAGTTGAGGGCTAGCACGTGTAGAATAAGTTGAAACACCCACTACGGTCATCAGTAATTTCATTTCCTGTTCTGTCGTTGTCTGTTTCCAACTGAAACTGACTGCGCTTTTCACCCGCTTTTCTTCCCAACCGAAAAACTCTCCAGCTTCCGAAAGGAATTCCAATCTTGCGAAGAGGTTCTTCCTCTGCGCATTAACCAGAGCCCCCCTTTTTCTACCAAGCGCGAAGTCATTATTTCTTAGCCAACCCCCCTCTCCCTCTTCCTTATAACCAGAAAAACGCTAGTCGAGGGCAAATGTCACCAGCATGAAAAACGCTAATGACTTCCCTGCAACTGCGTGTGTGTCTTACGCCATCCATGTTCAACTTTCCCCCCAAAAGTTTTCTTCGGCGAACGACCCAAAAAAAAGGCCCCGAATGTGACAGAACAGGTGCAGGGGCGAGGAAATGAAGATGGGCATGGGAAGCTGTGTTGGCTCTCTTCTCTTTTCTTAACGTCTATGGTTGGTCTAGTGCATGGTAAAGTAGCTAGCATCAGCGAAAAGAAAAGTCAAGGGAAAAGAGCAACAGCTGGATGCTGGACTTGCATGGGAGATGAGACAGTATATATCGCCCCCCGTCTGTATAGTCCCTTTTCCGACAAAAAGGTGAAAAGGTCATCCTCATTGCCGTCACGCAGAGATGCTCTCCTGTCAAACTCTTTCCTTCCACCCTCCCAAGATGAATGGATCACCGCCTGGGCTCTGCAGAACCCGCCCACGCACGCTCACCATCTTAACAAACACATACACGCACACATTACACACTCACTCCAATCCGTCATTGCTAAGTTTCAACACTTCCATTTTTGCTGTACAATTGAGACCGATGATCTGGATGAAACTCGCTAAGAACCTCCGATAATGTTGTGCTTTCTACTCCGTTTGCGAATTCCATGCACCTTCCATTCGCCAGACACTGAACGCGTAACTTAGGCATTCGTGAGGCATGAAGCAGTTCGAATTTGGGGAAGAAGAAGGTGTTATAGAGGTGCCGTCCGAGTCTTCCGTGTTCTCGTTCTCTTCCGTGCGAAGAACCTGTGTGAAGCAATCAGAAAAGGCACAAAATGAACGCTGTTTTTCAAACAGAAAATTTCGAACCGTCTACCTTTATTTTTAATCTTTTTAAAAATAATTTTCTTAATACTTTTAACAGTTGGAAGCTTCATAATCTTCTTTAGAGGTACTTTTTGGTATATAAAATAAAACATCCAATAACATATCCAACTGAATAACCTGATCAAGAAGAGCAACTTGAGCAAAGGAAGGTTAAAGCAAATAATCAACGGAACATGGGATAAGCAAATCAAGTAGCGGATCTTAGATAAAAAGTTTTGAATAGTTTTGATTTATTTAAGTCTGTTTTTTGTTGACGGAAAGCTTAAAAGGGTGTGATATGCGGGTGATGGATGGTTTTTAATGGACTAAATGGATTGAATGGGAATAAGCTTCTGTATGTGTTTATTTATCTGGCGAGTCCTGTGGTTTTCAGTTAGTCAAAACAGTAACCCGAGCTGCTGGTAGCTCATCTCGAACAAACACACAAAGGCGATCTTGGTTCCTCATCTCATGCGTCCATGGGATAAATTTAGCTGTGATTTAATGCACAAGAAACTCCAGCTAAAATAAGAAAGGGTCGAGAGAAAAACACAACTTACGTGGTAGAGGAAATCGATATAGCGCGAAGCCAACTTGAGAGTTTGAATCTTGGACAGTTTATCAGAGGGCAACGTTGGGATTATTTTGCGTAAGGACGCGAAAGCTTCGTTTAAACTTTGGGTACGTTGGCGTTCGCGGACGTTGGCCAATACCCTTTGGGAATGCAGGTCACTCATCGCGGATTTACAGCGCCGCCCAGCCTTGTTTGTATTACGCGCCCGGTTCCGCGAACTGGGGGAATTGCCATCGCTACTGGATCCAGTAGTTCCATCGAAAAGACCCGAGTTTTCATCGGTGCACATTTTACGTTTGCGACTGTGGCGAGTCAAAGATTTCTGCAGTGATCCTACACTGGGTTTCACGTCTAATGCTAGTCCATGTGGATCCGCTAAGAGTAACGGAGTGGTCGAATTGTGTTCCAGAAGCTCCAAATCCTCACTTGTCCATCGATGATCCATGGCTTGTTTCAAAAACGTTGGGACTTTTTTCCACCCCCCCTTAAACCAAGGGATATATGCCTTGTACTTGGTTGAAATGAACCAGAAGGAGCTTGCCTCCTTGACTGACGGCTTTGAAATGAGATTCAAGACTGACTCCGAAGACGGATGAGAAACACATCGACTCGTATGTCAACTGTAAACTCCACGCTGAGAAGAACTTGGCATTTGGGGGCTGGAGTTAGAGCAGTACGTAGAAGAAGAACAAGAAAAAGGTTCCTCCTTTGACTTAGTAGCACTACTAGACATGACTCCACCCTTTCAAACTACGACTTCCTCGCAATACATCTGAGCTTCGGGGAAGTATAGGGCAAGTGGTCAACTTTGAACTCGTCGTTCTGCACCAGAAACCCCTTTTCGAAGTCCCCAACAGGTCGTAAAGCTTTTTACTGCTTCGTAAACACTTCTGTAATTTTATAGCCTTATTTTTAGCGAGTTGGGGGGTATCCTCAAAGGGGTTACATAGATGTATTTTTCTATTTTCCACCATTTTCTAACCTCATCATAAACTAATAAATATAAAAACGCTGATTGCGTTTCGTTTTCTTATAAAAAAAATATACTGGAAATTATTGCGCAGTGATGCATGCAAGGGTATTTTGTACCCTACGCCTATTAGATTAGGAAGTGTCTTCCTTGCTAAACTTGCCTTGGAATTATGGTCACATTTTGATTACTGCAAATGATTTCAAAATTTCACATACGTGTAATTTGCCTAAAAATAATATTAATACGAGAATAAAATAAGACCTAAGCTTTTTGTTTATGAAGCCTTAATTATACGGTTATAAAGTTTTTCTAAAGTATAATTTGAATGATACTTTCTAAGTTAAAAAATAGATTTTATTAATAACTTCGATAGCTCCAAAAAACAATGAAATGGAAAGTGAAAATTACTAGAGTTCCCATAAATATTTTGTTTTAAAAGAATTATTTGCTACTAATCCCATTAGAGAGCAGTAGATAAATCCGAAAACATGGCAGATAAAGAGGGAGAACGGATAGAATTGAATGTGAAAGGTTTTTCCTGCGTCAATGTGTGGAGACAAGGGGACTTTGGTTTTAATGAGCTCCAATTTTTGGGAAACCCTCGCTAATGAGAGAGGTTCGTTGTATCTACCGTTTCCTATATACCTTCTATTTCTTTCTCCCGGTCCCCTTTTAAAACCCTGAGCAAAAAGTCTCGGATGACACATGCTCATTTCGAGTCTATATATGAGCTCGCTTTGTCATACGAGGTCACGTTGAAAGCGAGCAAAAGGGCAAGGACAGTTCTTCTTCTCCTCCTTCCCTTTTTATGACCCTACAGAGGTTCAGAAACTAAAAAAAAGACGAGTCTGGACTGGACAACTTCTTCATCGCCTTAATTTCCCCATGTTGTAAAAAGCAAAAGTTCAAGGGCTGTATTCATCTACTGTACAAGAACTCCCAACTGATTTTTATCGTTTTAATGAGGGTCGTCCTGGGTTATATTAGAGGCCAGTGATGTATGGTGAACTGCTTGACCTGTCAATACTTGGGAATTGGAACCTATGATCTGAAATTCAGAAAATAAGACGTTATGAAATTACCTCAACTTTCCGAAAATTCATATATATTTTAAGTTTTCTTCTTCTTCTTATTATTATTATAATATCAGCTCTTACCTTGATTAGCACATAATCGCCTGGTTTGATCCGACGTTTGCTAGTAGACCTTTCAGATTCGGGTATTGGTCCATCTGGGACAATCACTTTGATATTGGCATCGTTTCGCCCCGCCCATTGTTGATTTGAACGTTTGCTTTTCTGCCAGAAAGTAAAGAAAAACAGAAACCCAGAAAAATGACTCATTTTTGGACTCTTTTAATGCTTTTAGTTACCCCTTCAATTAGTACTAATTGGTGGGTCCCAACTGTGGCTTGGTTCAAGAAAGCGGCTCCTTCTCTATAAGCTACCACTAATTCTGATACGCGTTGATTCTTGATGGTCTGGGGTACGTCGTCTACCAAATTCCTATGGGCTTTGGTTTTCTGTGAAAACATGAGTCAGAGAGAGAGATAAGGAGACAGACGGAAAGCCATATACTTGGCGCATGCTGTAGGGGAAGATGAAAGCCACGTGGTATTTGACTCTGCGAACCAGATCCAATGTTTGCTCAAAGTCGGCGTCCTTCTCGCCACAGAATCCGCAGATGAAATCCGAGGAGAAGGCCACATCAGGCAAAATACTTCGCACTTTCTCGATCAGATCCAAATAAGCTTCTCGGGTATAACCGCGCCGCATTGATTCCAATACGCTGTTGCTGCCGCTTTGAGCAGGCATGTGGAACGAGCGACAAATGTTGGGATGGTCATGGATCACGTGCAGCACCTGAAAATCCCCCCCCACACACACAAAAAAGAAGAAAGAAACGAAAAAAAACTTTTTGAGAGAAAGCCGCTTTTATGTAAAAGGACATTCTTACTTCATCTGGGAAGTCCTTGGGATGAGGTGATGTAAAGCGAATGCGAATTTCGGGGTCTACGTTCGCTACTTCGTGAAGCAAATCTGCGAAACGCCGGCCGCCTGATTTTGTCTTGTATACTGTTTTAAAACCGGCAGTTGTATTGGCGGTATGGGTTTTATCAGAAGTTGAGTAATGGTCTGATCGAGATAGGTCTCGATAGCTATTTACGTTTTGTCCTGCAAGTAAAATCAGTCATTTATAACTCGTTCATTTATTTTTTATTCTTTTATTATATTATCAAGTATAATCATATTGCGTCTTTTATTTACGTTTTACTAATTTATTATTATTATTTTATCATTAGTTGTCTTAGCTTTTTAGTTATTATTTTGATGTGTTTTAATTTAGCTCACCTAAGAGAGTGACTTCTTTGACGCCTTGATTAGCTAAATGACGCACTTCTTCCACAATGGAATCAATAGGACGAGAACGTTCTCTGCCTCTGGTGAAAGGAACTATGCAAAAGCTGCACATATTATCGCATCCTCGCATCACGGACCTAAACAAGTAAAAAATATTTTTATATCTTACACACGGGAAGTAAAACGATAGTAGAAAAACAAGGTAATAATTATATAATAGAGAAATAGCAGAGCAATATATATGTGCTTACACGAAGGCAGTTTTGGACTCCAGGTTTAACCGAACAGGCGTAATATCTGCGTAGGTTTCTTCTAAAGAGAGTTGTACGTTAACGGCTTTATGGTGCGAATCAACTAGTGATAATAAAGCAGGCAAATCGCGGTAACTATCAGGACCAGCAACGAGATCTATAAATTTATCCTCTTCGACCAAGGAATGCTTCAAGCGCTCTGCCATACATCCTGTAAAAACCATGATTAAAATTGCTGGTTTGTGTAGTTTTGGGGGTGTTTTGAGCGTGATGGTTTTGAGTTCTTCTGTTGTGGGGGAGTTTTACCTAGTACTCCTAGCATGAGTGGGCCTTTAGAGCGAGGCCGTTTATGTTTGACGGCTCGTAATTGATGGAGCCGTGTCCATACTTTTTGTTCTGCACCTTCCCTAATGGCGCAAGTCATAAGCAACGCTACGTGAGCCTCATCAGGAGACTCAGCTTTGGTGTACCCATGAGATTTGAGAATGGACCACACTATTTCTACGTCGCTTACATTCATCTGGCAGCCATATACCTCGACATAAACTGCAGAAGTGGAGAATTGTAGATTAAAGGCAATACTTTATTAAAATTTAATAGGATTTTCTGGAACCTTTTCTATTATTCGCACTTAAATCAATGTCAGTGAGATAAGGAGAACTTCCGGTTTCCCTTACGGAAAGACTAGAGTTAACAGGATCAGAATTAGACGAATTTGCCAAGAAGTACTCTAAACCAGGCCCAGGCTTTATTGTTGACTTCTTAGAATGTTCTAGTGGTGATCCTGCAGTGCTAAGCATTCTGCGCCCTGTGTGATCATGAAATATAATGTTCATTTTGTTACTAAATAACAAATATTGTGATATATTTACTCTCAGAGATGGCTCGGACAAATCCGGTCAATTTCTGAAGACTTTTGTGGTACATGATTCCCTGATTTCCAGCGTGTTGTTTGTTGTAGTTTGAATACCACGTGCGATTTTTGGCAGCATAGCATTTGGAAACGCCCTTTGAGTCGTCTTTTGCAAAGTCGTTCCTTAGCTAATTTAATAAGCTATCTTGTGTATCTGTAATTATGTTTGTATATTTACAATACAATAATAGTAATAGGTTTCTCCTTAAATTACAATTAAATTGTATACGTATTTGCTAATTCGGTAACTTAGCAAAAGTCAAATGACCTCTCAGTTCAAACTTCGCGCTTACCAGGCAGCCAATAGAAGTAAAGCTATGGCTGAAACTTGGTACCGCCCTTCTTAGCCAATCGGATGCTGAGTTTTACCAAACATTACAGTTGGAAGATCGTTTAAATCCATTTCTAAATTACAGTGTATTTGAGACGTTTTTATACTCAAATATAATCAGGTTTTTCAGTTTTAAACTAGCATCATGGAAAGTGAGAATAATGCAAAAGTGCATCCTCCCATGGTTCGTTTGAGTCCAACAGAGGCAGAATCCTTAATCCAAGCCAGACTTGCGGAAGCCAAACGCCAAAGATTATCTGAGGTTAATAACTAATTAAATATTCCAGATTATTATTGCAGCTAATTCATTATTATTAGGTCCGACAGCAATCCAGGGGTTTATCGCGTCGCGTTCAGCAACGTCGATTGGAATACAGAGCCAATTTTATTTCCAAGGCTAAAGCGACATTTGTCCGTCAAGCAGAAGATCAGTTAAAGCATTTAAAGGAAGAAGCCGAGTTGTTTCTCCTCCAAGAGATGTCTCATTTCGGACAGGCCCATAATGAAGCTAAAGCTCAAGTAAACTTGGTCATTTCCTTAACAATAAACTTAAACATCCTCTTTTAGCCTGATTTTGCAGCTTTGCTAGACTCAGAAACAGCTTCTCAAAAACGCCTGGCAAAGCAAAGGGGAACCTGTGCCTTCTTAGAAATGAAGTTCAAGAAACAGGTATCTAAAGAAAAAGCCACGGCTCATCTGAAAGCGCGCAAGGCTGCGTTGCAAGTAGAAGCGGTTCGAGCCTCTTACCAAGCTTCGAGACCGACTCCAGAAGCTTTTAAACCACCTCCTAAGCAGAACCAGCCGCCTAAAGCTGTCATATATCAATATGGTTCCTTATACCAAAGCACATTCCAACCCCCACCTTCTATAGTCGAGACCCACCCAGAGGTGATGTTATTTAAATGATTAATTTATAAATAAATATTTATTATTTTTCACTATCATCTATAGGTTATGGGATTTGACCCCAGAGTTGCTGCGAAATTGGAAGAAGAGCGTATAGCTGAAATACAGCGAATCAGTAAAGAACAACAGGCTTTAGCCAAAAGAAGAGGATCTACAGCTTTGGCGTACGAGAAAAACGCAGTAAAATGGCGCCAACGCTTGCACGAACTAGAAGAAGAAGAAAACGAGGAACCGGAAAGCATCCCAGACCAAGAAGAAAACCCACTAGTATCTGAAAAGACTACAGAAAACATTCCAGAATCGCCTCCTCACGTTCATCCAACTCACGAAAACGAAGCTGTAATTCGTCCTTTAACTACTTCGGAAGAAGAAACTTCCCCTTTTCCTACCAGAACCCAAGAATCAGCTTTGGATCCCGTGTTATTAGACCAATTACGCAGGCTGTTAACGACTGTACCTAATGAAAGACCTACAGCGGCCAGTCAAGGGGGTCAAGAAGTCCCTGAACGCGATTCTACCCCACCTCAGTCCACCTCAGACGATTTAATTTTGAGATCTAAGGATAACAATGACTTTCACTCGCCGATGAGTCAGTCTGAGAGTTTAGAAAGCTCTGGTTCGATGGCAATTAGCGTAAAACTCCTTGAACGCTTTGACAAATCCATCGAGAAGGCTCTTTATCGAAAAACTTTCCATTTGGCCTCCAAAAAGACGGCTAGTAAAGAAAACGTGGCCCCGTCGAGTCATTCCAGTACCAGATACCGAGGTTTGCCCAAATTACACAAATCCGTTTCAGCCGACACTATTTTGCAGCAGACAAAGCAAGGAAATGAAACCCAAGCTACCAGAAGAGATGTTCTGAAACATTATATTGCGAAATTATTGCAATCGCAACGAGATGAACCGGCAAATCTATCGACTAATACCAATTCGAATCATTCCGTGTCTTCGATCCATTTGGGGGCTGAAGCCAAAGATTTTCCTCAGTCGAAAACCAAGAATTCATCGAGTTCGTCAAGTTCCATTCCAGTAGATCAAATAGATTTCAATTTACCCCCTCCTGTTCCTCCTTTCAACAAATCCTGGCCTTCGTTCGCCTCCGCATCTTCAGCTACTTCAATTTCGTCCAAATCTTCAGCTCTACCAACTTTGCCACTCTCGGATTCAACTCAAGCTAGCACGCCGTTGTTAAATCTAAGACCAGCAAGTGTAAGGTTGAATAGGAGCCGGGAGTCCTTGACAGAAACACAAAAAGAAAATACTTCAAGGGCTGGCACAGATGACAGCTTAGGATCTCGTTTGCGTTGGCTTGAAGAACAAATTGACGACAAAAGCGAGCCGAGTACCTTGCCCTTGTCGACGTTGTTGAAGGAGTTTCGAAGGTTTCCCGATAGCGAAGAAAAGCGAAATCAAGTGTATGCGAAGATGGAATCTTTGCGATCGTTTTCGGTTTCTGAAGGAAGTTCCCAATCAAAATCCATTTCAGTGAATTCTTCGTCGGAAATTACCGTCCCGGATGTTGACGCTGCACTGAAACGACTAGGCATGCCTGCGTTTAGATCGGTTTTACGACGCTGATGAATTTTTATGTAAATTGTAGAAGTTTCGACCAGATTAGCAATAACAATTATTCAAATTCTGTGCGAATCCCCGTTTTCTATCCCAAGCCACGGTATTCTGTGAACAAGAAGAGCAGAAACTTATCCCTCCCATTTTGTAATAGTGACAGTTAGCTGCCATGCGGTTGGCAAATAAGTAACCAATACGTGCCTGCTGCCTGGAGAAGCGTAGGCTATTGCGACCGTTTCTTATTTACATCGAACTTGGGCCAACCGAACAAGAGCGCATAAAAGCGGATGCAGCCACGTTGGGGGAGGTACGTAAAGGTTCGCAGCAAACCATTCATTTTTCCTCAAGGCAATTGTTTGTCACACGATGTTCTCCCTTCATTGCTTTTCACTCCTTCAAGGTAGCGGGTTGTGTACGTCTTCACTGGATTACTTTTTACTGCATTGCTGTCGGATTAGGTTGGGTTACATAAGTTAGTTAGGTTAGTAAAAAATAAGTACATGCGATTTCCTGCATACACTACGTATTTCCTTACGTTTCCTCTCCGAGGCAACCAATTCCCTATTCCAGGGGTTCTCAAAAGGTGCGCCGCGGCGCCCTGGTGCGCCGCGGTAGGCTTGCAGGGGCGCCGCGAAAGATTCCTATAATTTCACAGATGGAGCAGTTATATAGGGCCATGTTCTAAGGGGCGCCGCGCGAGCTGGGGATATGTTCCGAGGGGCGCCGCTAACGAAAAAGTGAAAAAGTTTGAGAACCCCTGCCCTATTCCATAAATTCTCAGCATAAAACACGCCACAAAACACGCATAAAATTCTGCATAAAACACGCCACAGCCCTCGGGTTGGAAAGACCAGGGATTTTCAGGACCCAACCCGTAAAATCGCCGGCCCTAGGGAAGGAACGCCACGTGGTAACCACGTGCGGTTTTGGTTCGGTTTGCCCAAGTAAACAAGAAACGGTCACAATAGCCAATAGCCTACCGTGCCTGGAGAAGCCGTTTTGATGCCTAATAAGAGGAGATTTCACAGCTCTTCCTGCTTATAGCATACAAATTCAACCAATCCGTAGCATAACAAAGCGTGGGTTTGTTTTGGAGTGAAAACACGTAAATTTATCGTAAATTAAATTGAATTGATCAATTTAACGTTAAGGAGACAAAACAAAAGTAAATATTCATAATATTTTTTACTATACTGCGAAATATTGGCGTTGATTTTCACTGTTGGAAAGCTTTCATTTTCATAGTTTTGTATTGCTACTCCGTATCTCAATATGGTTACGTTTATCCAAATCATAGACATAGTATAATCTAACCAGGTTAGATTATACTATGTCTATGATTTGGATAAATCATTAAGTGGGGGCCAGGATCGGCGTATCACAGCTAAGATCAATTCATTGCGATTTGAATACCATTGGTTGTACTTTTGGATAGTACCGTATGCATAATTATGCGTGTCAGCTTGGGTTTTATTTGCGGACCTTGAAGGGAAGAAGGTGTACTAAATAAAGAAACACAACATTTACAATTTAAGAACTTTTTCCTCTATTTCTATCGATGTCTTACTTTGATAATCGCATGGGCTACCATCATCCCATACACATATTTGGGCCTCATCGTCCCATACCAAGCCGTCCGGGCAAAACATCAAGTAGCGATTACCATTGGAGCATTTGTAAAAGGTGTGGCAGTCTAGAGGATTAGGGAAATTTCCATCGTCGCCGCATATATCGCTCTTCACATCCACCAACACTGATATAACGACAGTCAGAAGTTTGTTTGTTAGGCTTTTAAAAATTGTTGGAAGAAAATCAGTAAACAAATAATGCACCCATGAACGACAAAAAGATCAATTAAATGTAAGTTTTGATGACTTACCTGGTTTGTAGGCTCCCCAATTGCTTTTTTCATTGTCATTAGCGTTATTCCCAGAGTTTACAGCCTTGATAGTAATTGCACCCGCATGCAAAGCCACCACAAAACTCGCGAGAATTCCGAAAATTAAAACTCGCATAGTTACGCGCGATCTTTAACGATTGCGTTATTATCAGTTTACAAGTTGTTGTTCAACTGCCTTTTGGTTCACCACGCTTGGCTTCTTTATACCTCATTCAGTTCAGATTTTTTGTTCTCGTTTTTCGTTTCTTTTTTAATTTTACTTGGAGAGGCAAAGGAATTTGCTGATACATGTTAGATCTAGTATAGGTCTGTTTTTCTATCGGATTTTAAAGCCATGATAATTTCGCCGTTTAAGCCACATATCCTACAGCGTTCAATTTGCCTGATAATTCGGTATCATGAGTTCAAGCTAAATCCTTTACACGATAAGAAAAGAAGCTAAGGATGACGGCATCCGGTATTGGCAGGTGTTGTAAATCCAAATCTGATTTTTTTATGTGGCGTGATGCAAACTGACGTCAAATCTCGCGTTGACGCAACTTGACGTTTATTTCTGACGTTAACCCAGTATTCTTAGCATTTCTAGATTTATTTTTATTTATGTTTCATAGAATAATCTAGTTTTTTCCAATTTTGTGTTACCCTGTTTCCAGGATGTCGGACCGCGGCGCCAGAAAGGAAAATCCCTATGCAGATTACGAAGATCCACCAAAGGGTATTCGTGGACGTGGAGGCAAGCATCCGGTACACCTTAAGGGCAAAAACATTGGTAAATTTGCGGGAAAACGAATTAGAAAGTTAATTACAACGGAAAATTTATTTGATATAATGTTTATAGTTTTTAAAAATTAAATAATATATTTTTCTCTTTGTGATTTATTTGTCCTTTTTAGGCATGTTTTACGCACAGAAAGGAAAACAGCGTAAAGAAGAACATGATAAGAAAACGGTACACTTATTTGACGAATTTATTTCTTCGTTTGGAGTTTTAAGAAAAGATTTTTGTGATCTTATAAAAAAAATTCTCTTTCAGAGAGCTGTGATTCGCTTAAGTCCTGTTAAACAGTTTAAGGTCGCGTCATTATTGGGAACTGTTACCCCTGTTGCACCGAGTCAAGAAACAGCCACAGCGACCGATTCACCTGCCGTCCCATATGGTCACATTGGAGAAAGTCGTTTTAAGCAAGAGTTTCTGCAAACCTACCAAGGAAATATGGATGCGACACTTTCTACAACGGTGGAAACAGTTTTCGAAGCTCGTTTGGTCCCCGATCCAGCCTTGGACGCAAAATTTACTCAAGAATGGAGCGAAAATCGGTCCAGTGAGCGATACCGCGAACTGGCAGTCTTTAGGAAGCAGCTGCCAGCGTTGAAAATGCGCGAAGAGATCCTAAAAGTCATCAGTGAAAACCAAGTCGTGGTTATATCTGGTGAAACGGGTTGTGGCAAGACTACGCAAGTTACGCAGTTCATTTTGGACGATGCATTGGAGAGAAATTTGGCTTCGGGAGTTCGCATCGTTTGCACTCAACCAAGACGAATCTCGGCCATTTCTGTAGCCGAACGCGTTGCGGACGAAAGAGGCCAGAAATGTGGCTTATCTGTCGGCTACCAAATTCGTCTAGAAAGGTATAAACTATTTAATAACGTCGTGATTTTCTTAGTTAATTCCTTTCTCCTTTTATTTAGGGAATTACCACGTGAAAGAGCGTCAATACTCTATTGTACAACTGGAATCTTGCTACAATGGTTGCAGTCAGATCCGTACTTGCAAAAAGTCAGTCATGTAATCCTGGATGAAATCCACGAACGGGATATTTTGTCTGATTTTCTTATCACGCTCCTCAAAGACGTTTTACCTAAAGTAAGCTGCAAAAACAGCGTACTGTTGTAATTATTTAATTAAACAGGATATTAGTTTATAATACTAGCTATTAAGTATTGTTGATTATGTTACATTTTTATGTGTTGTGTTGTAAATGATTAATTAAGTTAGGTATTTGTTCATTGAAATCTTCTAATGATGGTTCATATTTTCATAGAGACCGGCTTTAAAAGTGGTTTTAATGAGTGCGACCTTAAATGCGGATTTGTTTAGCGTTTATTTCAACAATTGCCCCACCTTAAACATCCCTGGCTTCACCTTTCCGGTGGATGAGTATTACTTAGAAGACGTATTGGACTTGACTGGGTAATTTTCTTTTTTTTGTAATATTTAAATTGTGGCTTCGTTTTTTTATCAAGTGGTGCTTTGTCTTACAGGTACCGAGTACGTGTACGAAATAAAGGGGGCAAAGGTGCTCGCGAAGATCGTATTTACGCTGAAATGATTGGAACTTACATCAGGTAAACTTTCGTTAAACCCTTTGAGAGTTGCCCCGGATACAGATAATAGTGTCAATCACCCTGTTTGGAATGGTTTAACCGATAGACTGCATGGCTATAACCTTCAGTCAGCTGATGCCAACAAATTCCAACTTTTCCCCCCTCCTTACTAGGATTAGTAAGAAGCCTTTTTTATAGCGTTCTTTTTGTTTTTTTTAATCAGCTTTTTTCTTGAATTTTCGAGAGCCGTCAAATTCGTGTACAGTCTAAATTTAAATTTTAATTTAATGGTTATTATAAAAATATAAATTTAAATATTAATTAATTTAAAGCGCTGTAGTAAGGAACAAATTCCTTAATAAGCTACATTTAATTTTTCTTTTAGGGAATTGGACCGACTAAGGAAGTATTCTAGTCACACAAGAAACTCATTGCGGATGCCCGAGTGTGAAATCTTGGATTTAAGGCTGATTTTCGAGCTCATTTGGCATATTTGTACCTGTGAAGGGCCGGGGGCTATCTTAGTCTTTCTTCCGGGCTGGGATCAGATTGCGAAGCTAAACCAAATGTTAAGAGATGATCGGAGCTTCAATCCAAATCGCTACGTCATCATTCCGTTGCATTCCCTCATGCCGAGCACGAATCAACGCAAAGTATTTGAACGCCCGGCAAACGGAGTGCGGAAAATCGTTTTGGCGACTAATATCGCCGAGACGAGCATTACTATCGATGACGTCGTGTTTGTGATCGATTGCGGGAGACTCAAACAGTCGAATTTTGACCAGAACAGGAATTTGGCTACTTTGTTGCCAGAATGGCAGAGTTTAGCCAATGCAAGACAAAGAAGAGGAAGAGCAGGCAGAGTTCAGCCTGGGAAATGTTACCATTTGTACAGTCGTGTCAGAGAAGCAAGTTTTTTGGAGTTTCCGGTACCTGAAATGGTTCGAAAACGACTCGAGGAAGTGATCCTGCAGATTAAGATCCTTAAGCTCGGAAAAGCTCAGCCTTTCCTGGAGAAAGTTTTACAGCCTCCTCCTAAACAAACCGTCAAGATATCTGTTCAGGTATGCTAATTTCTATTAACTATTACCTAATTGTTTTTTAATTTGTTCCTTAAGTTCAAGTTTTGATTTGAAAGTTTTTTGTAGTTGCTGCAGACACTGGGAGCATTGGATACTGATGAGCATTTGACGCCATTAGGATTCCATTTGGCGGGAATGCCCACAGATCCCCAAACTGGTAGAATGTTGATCATGGCAGCTATATTTTCGTGTCTAGATCCTTTACTGACGGTTGCTGCATCGCTCAGCTTCAAAGATCCTTTCGTTGTTCCTTTAGTAAGTGACAGTTTCTTGTTAAGTTCCATGAGCCTCATTAGAACGCTAATAATGAATTGGTGTTTAGGGGCAAGAAGACAAAGTGAATCAGCGAAAGCGGATTTTGGCCAATAATACTAGATCAGATCACATGCTTTTGATCCGAGTAATGGAATTATGGGAAGAAGCTGAGCAAAATGGGCAAGGGCGAGATTTCTGTTGGAAAAACTATGTGTCGTCCAACACACTTTTCATGCTGAGGTAAAGTAATGGCTATTAAACTTATTTCAAAGCAAATTAAACGGATTGGGCGAATTTCAAAGTAGATTTTGTCTTTTCTATTTCTCTTAGAGATATGAAGAAGCAGTTTTGCAGGGAATTGTTTGAAAAACAGTTCCTATCCAGTCCTGATCCAAAAGAACTCAAGTCGAACTACAATTCGAAGAATGAGTACTTGATCCAGGCCCTTATTTCCAGCGCGCTGTACCCCAATGTGGTAAGGATCAGGAAAGAAACGCGAATCAGCAACAAAGCCCTTAAAAAGGACAAGAGAGGCAAAAGCAAGAGTATGACTTCCTCTACTACCAAAGACAAAGGCAAATTCGAAACCACCACTGTTACCTTTACCACCCCAGAAGATGGGCGTGTTTCCATCCATCCCAAATCTGTCAACGAGAAAGAGACTCGTTTTACTAGCTCGTGGATGGTTTATCACCAAAAAGTACGTTTTTTTTAATGAACTAGCTGAACTAAAAACAGCATTTGTCATACGTAATGCCTTTTTAGTGTGCATAATAATGCTTTCTTACTTTTAGGTGAAATCTACTTCAATTTTCCTCTACGATTGCTCAGAAGTATCGCCTTTTGCCTTACTCTTCTTTGGCCAAGGCGTCAATTTAAGAAGGGAAAGAGATGGCACCGAAGTCGTCCATGTTGACGCCAGTATCAGTTTCCGCTGTGATAAGGATACCGCCAGAATCGTTCAAGTAATTGTTATAAGTTATAGAAGCTAAATTTCTATTGATTTGTAGTTTTTGTTATTATGGTTACTGTTGTGTTTATATTCTATATTCTTTATTATTAGATTAATGTATAATTTATTATTATTTAGGATTTGCGTTTGAGATTGGACCAAATTCTAGCACACCGGATAGCTCATCCAGGCTTTGTGGATTGGTTTACTGACAAGTCAGAAGAGAAGGCAATTTTGGGCGCTATAGTCGAGTTGCTGAGCTCCGAATCGGGTTTGGAAGACGTTGACAGCGACGAAGAGGAGGATCAAGCCAGTGCAAGTCATTATCAGAAGCCAATCAAAGCGGAAAGGCTTAAAGAAGATGGGATTGTTAAAGAAGAACAACCCGACGACTCGGAAGAAAGTGAAGAAGACGAGGGAGGAGACGAGTCCGACTCAGATTCAGGAGATTCGAAACGTAGGTTGTGGGGTGCTAATGAAGATTCGGAAGACAGTCAAGAGGAAGGAGAGGAAGACAAATATTGGACACCAGGCGAGGGCAATCCCAATTATGACAACTTGTATTGAAGGAGTTATGAACTGGTGCCGTGCACTTCTAAGATCAAATTCAGCACCCGAAAAACAATAGGTTGTGAAGCCTGCAACTTTTTACACACGTGAGAGAAGCTCTGGGAGCTTTAAAACCGCCCAACCTTTCATATGTTCAAGAACTGTACTTGACGAATTACCACACCAGTAGTAGCGGGATCACAGTCTCCATCAACAGATCCACCAACACATCCGCCACGTTTGCGATCTTCACTTGCCCTCTTCCGTTCCTGTTTTTTCAGTTCACGAGCCTTCTTAGAAGATAAACTCTAGGAAAAAGCGTTCTACATTAATAAAAGGCGCTCAAAAGAAGATTTCGTACTTTAGACCGCAAATTTCGGGTAGTTGAATGGTCCATAGCTGCTGCACCTCCTAAAACTCTTGTTCCTGACCCGTTTTCGCCCCAAATCCCTTTTCCATCATTCTCGGAGGCTAAAAGGAGTACCCGAAAGTCAGCTAGAATGCTTTTAAATCAAGTTCAAAACGTTTTACCAGTGGTAGTGGTCAAGATTGTATCTTCAATAAGGTCTTCGACAGCCGCTTCGACTATAAATTGGTTACTTTCTAACGCTTCGCGCACTTTTTGGACGTCCTGGCAGCCAGAGAGTAGTATCACTTTTCTTTCCATGTCTGTTTCGTCTTCTAGGGATGGAAGAGCCCATTGTGGACTGCAAATAGGTTCGGTATTGTTCTAAAATACGAACAATTCTAACTTTTAAATATTCCCTTAATAGTAGCAAGCAATTTACGGCGAGGCGGATATTGGCAGGAGTGTAACTGACGTCTCCGAGCCGTCTTATGCTGTCATAATGATCTCCTCCATGATAAGCTATGTGTAATTCCTTTCTTTGAGATGGTGATAGGGCTGCCGAAGAACTGGGACTTAGATGGGTATCCCAACCATGGATTTGCCATAAGGGAGCATTGGGTTGATGGATGACAATGGTGAGGCCTTGCAGGCGAGCTAGCGCTACGATTGCATCGTTTCCAGCATAAGTTCCGGGTTGTGAAAGAAGTGAAACTAGACAAAAAGTTATGGAAGTGAGTACAGAGCAAACGTTCGGTTAATTTTTTTACTGTGTTTATCGAATGGGACATCGTCTTCCACAAAAGGTTGAAAGTCTTCTTTGTGTTCGAGCATGTATTGAACAGCGTCTTGTCGGTATCTTAAGTGATTTCTAATATGACCTTCGAGCTGATCTCCAATGGCTCTGAACAAGCAATTTCTGGGAGTAAAGCGGATTGAAAGTTGAGTGGGATGAAAGTTGAGGGATTTGTTAGGTAAATTACCCGTCTCCAGGGACTTCTCTAATTCCGAGACCGAGTTTGAAGAGCTGGGTTTTAAGTAGATCGACCGAGTCATCTTGGTCTTCACAATACTTGGATTTGGTGCCTTTTCCCCTGCTTTCTGATGAGGGGCTGGATTTCCGGGAAGATACTTTTTCTTCCCTTTTTCTTGCCATTTGGTCAAAGGTAAGAGGTCGCAATTATTGAGACGCGTTTCGGTCTATTTTGCTTATGCCGTATTTGTAAACAGAGGAAATTTGCCTATTGGATATTCGCTGCTCGCCATTTTAGCGACAAGATTTTAGTTCGTAAGTCGCTTTTGAGGTAGAACATGATTTCGTTTTAGGCGTGGTTTTGGGATTGTGAAAAGGTCGAAGTAGGCATTTCAAGGGGTAGTCAAGTGCAAAAAAAAAAAAAGTTATAGAGGAGACCAAAAAAAGTGTTATGGCTGAAGAACCCCTATGTCAATTATGCACATTAACCGAGTAATTAATTATTTAGTGGTTTTAGCTCCGCCCCTTTGGTCCAAAATTCAAATTTTCCTATCTAATAACACGGAGGGACAGTTGGCCGGCGACCTTGCGCCTTTACCTATTAGCGCATGCAAAGTCGGACCTTCTATTCATAGGGAAGGCACTATTATCTTTATTTAGAATGCTTAAACAAGTCTCTAAGGGTGGATTCAGATAGAAGGACTAAGCAGCTTAAGCTAGTCCTCTACTTAGGCCAAAACTGCATATTGTGGCGGATCGCTCTTTTTCAAAGTTGTATTCCTTCTATCGTCCCAAGCCGGACTGCCTTTCCTCTTCATTCTTTATTCTGCCCTTTTATACATTGGCAACTTCGCAACCTTTCATTAACACTCAATGTTTGTACCCTAACCCGACCTCGACCTTTACCAAGAACCATGTCAATTAGTCAAACCAAACGTTGAGATGGTCACTTGCAACACTCGGCCCTTCGACCTTACACTTTCAGTCGCTCCATCCTTGACCCGCGACAATATGCAATCCATAGAGAAAGGCCATTCCCTCAGCCTTAGACCCTCTATCTGAATCCACCCTAAGTGCTTTGGTTAACATACAAACTCAATCACAAAAAACTGACTTTTTCTTCGCGCCATCGCCCGATCGCCGTAGGTTGCCGTCCGGCCGGGCCGAGACCCGCGCCGAGAGACTTTGGGCAAGTTTCGGTTCGGCTTCGCAGTCGAGAGCCCATCCCGTGCAGTGTTCCGGAACTTCTTTTTTTCCGGAACGTCGTTCTCTATCGTTCTTGGGTCAACTTCTGTCGCTCCGTTCCGTTCTGTTTTGGCAAAATTGTCAAAAGAAGGAAAAGAACTAGTTCTGAACGGCCGTCCGCCTCACCTTAAAGATCAGTTCCGTTCCAGATCCGTTCCGCTCAAAGATCCGATAATTTTATGGAAAACAATTTTAAAAATCTA
>JAGJRP010000466.1:0-43950 GCA_022832235.1 Lepidurus couesii | reverse complement strand
GTCTCTTCTATAACATATATTTTTTCATTTTGAAACCTTACTCCCCCTTTAAGTCCCGGTAACCCCAGAAAAAAACACATTCAGATACGATTATCCACAACTACCCAAAAAAATGAAAACAAACAAAAACTTAGGTTGCTTTTAGGTTAATACTAAAGCCTACTTTGTCTTTTCAACTGAAACAAACGTGTAACAAACAGGGACGGCTTAACCCATGGGTTGATAAGGCTAAGCCTTAGGTCCTCCATGTTTTTCCTTTTCAGCCTTTTTCTTATTTAATACAGTACTTTATTTCCAAGTGGAATCGTAAGTTTTACAAATGAGGATCTACATGGGTATAACTTCTAAAAGATTTTCTCAAGTTGCTTTAGTCATGACTATATATGTATAACTTTACACAACTTCTACAACGCCTAATAGGCTTATGCCTAATAGAAAGTATGCTTAAGCCTACCTAGTAACAATAAAAAGTGATTTACTGGATATTTAACGTTTCAGTCATTTATATTGACTCCGAATCGCAGAGCTTCGTATAAATTTCAGGAGGGAATTACAACAAACTTAAAAACCAATACGAGACATGTTTTTTTATTTATTTACATATTGTTTTGCTTCATTTCACTATATTTGATTTTAATGTTCTTTGGAAAGGGGTATGCTATCAGTGCCCTCTTCTGACAAAAAGTGATCAACTACTTGAAGTACGCCGTGGCCTTAAAGAAAGCCAATATTTCGAATCTTGCATTACGGGAACTAACGGAATGAGTTTTGCTCATTGCCTAGATATCACGGACCGTGCCGTTGGAAATGGAGTTATTACACTACTGTTTGGAGCATGATTGGACGGTTAAACCGTATACTGAGCTTGTTTTACGGTTAACTGCAACATGTTGATCCTGTCTAACAGTAATTACGTTCCTCTGTGACCAGCTGTGACCGAGGAGAGCTTTCGGGGCTGTTATTTCGTCGAGATATTCCGCCGTTGTATGTCCTACTCCTAACACTTGCAAGAGTAAATATTCAGATCCGTATAGCACTTGAGCCAAGGGGCTTTTCCCCTTTATCACCAGTCTTGAAGTCATGGGTACTTGCATATTTCATTGTCGGAGCCATTCCATCGAGCTTTTGTGTACACAAACGTTCCTGGTCGTTAAAAAGGTTTTACATTTTCAGAGTCCGCCCTTTATTTAAACGCTGTTAATAACCGTTGGGTCTGCGCTCAATTTGACCCAACCTTATTGGGACACAAGTTTCATACATGTGTTGCTTGGTCTACTCCTACTCGGGTTAATTTAGCTTAAAGGCTCACTTTACTTTAGCACCTTCCAAGTACGTGGGGCTGGCTCTTCGCTGCACCTCGGCAACGCGCCTTTTACTTGCAAGTGGCTTTCATTACAAAACAGGGACCCCTTCATCCAGGTTTCATCTTTTTCTTCTCATCCAAGACATCTTTCGTCGAGTTTCAGCGCTAAGCTCCTTGCTCGCGAGTACTCTACAGTGAGGGCCAAGATCCATGAAACAACCAATTAAGTCATTCTCGTTGCTAGGTGCCGCCTCTTTACGCCTTTTTCGTCGCTGGAACGCCAAATTCTTTCTAAATGAGCTTATAAAACTAAAAAGAAAAAGAAACTTCCAGCTTTTGTATAGTACGTCATCAATTGAGGTTGCCAATCTTCGTTAGCAGATCTCTTTTGGTGCTCTTGTAAAATTTTAGTTACTTTCAAGTCTCTTGTTTTTTCTTTTGGATCCACGAAATGAAACCACGAAATTGACCCCAATTCTATTACTGCATCAGCCCTATGCTTTTAAAGGTAATAAAATCACTACCTTTCGCTAGAAGGTCTCGCGGCTTTAGCCCTCATCACAACCTTCATAGCCTTCTTAGCTTACTTCACCACTAAGAAACCATCCCCATTCGATGACTATTTTCCTGCTTCTTGATATATACGTCATCGCTGAATGTGCACCCAAGGCAGGGACGCACACACGCAGTAATAAGTATAGAAGCTCCCCGGAGACTGTCCTATTGTTTTTTCCCACCTCCCACAACATCCTATGATTGCTACTAATGGTCCCTGGCGCCAACTATGGAAATATCTGGCAACATTCAGATTGATTTCCCATAAATTCCAATTCTTTTCTTCTTGGAAAAGCTATGTGCTCAGCCAAGCCGAAAGTCTTTCATGGACCCGCTAGAGCGTGAATTTCTGCCAGATTATGTAATTTTCAATGCATGCAAAGAATTTTTAAAGTAGTCTTCGGTAATTGGAAATTGATCCAACGCAAAGTGTGCAATACTTGATGGGACAGTCATCGAATCCGACTCTAATGAACAACGAACTTCTTTCAGCTTGATTAATGGATCTCAAAATGTAAGTTTTGCCAGGAAAAAGAACTTGGTGCGATCAGCGTATCCCTCTACGCAAGAATTCCACGAATGTGTCCAAATCGAAATGATTCTGTATACGGATACCGAATCATGCAAGAAAGTCAGACTCTTCGTCATATCGCTGCATTCCTGAAACTTCATTGAGAATCCAGGCCATCTCATGGAGTCGCTAGCCTGCTGGGAATGCGCGACGCTCGTTTTTATCATCAAAGGCAACGAAAAAAATGAACACGAAGAAACAGTGCTACCCACGATTTCCAATACGGAGATGCTGCTTGCCTTTTCGATGCGAGAGTCTCAGCGGGACTCAAATCAAAGCTACAAAAACCCTGTACCACCCGCGCTCTGGGACGCAGAAATGTTCGCTCGCCTGGAAACTGAAAAATACCAAACCGTCTCTGCTTACCAAGCAAACAAGTCAACTAAAACTGAGCGACAGACTCCCCAGCAGCGCTTCACCGACTTTTTTCAACGTTTAAAACTAGCCAGCGTCTCTTTCTCGCTGAACTCGTTTTCGTGAAACGTTTCCTTGCCAAACTTCTCCCAAGTGACGAAATATGATCCCCTTATTACTTCGCTCGCTTAAAAAGAATTCCAAACTCCGAATGGCCTGTTTTGGTCCAAAACCTTAAGTAAAGTAGATGCACCCTATAGTGTAGCACGCGATAAAGACGCTTATGGACCGAGATTTGTTCGCAAGAATCGCTGCGGCTGCCGTAGGGTATTTCTTCCCAAGTTTTCAACCCCACAACTAGCGTGTCAACCTCCGCCCCGCCTTCTTGTTTGCTCCAGAAGAATAGTAAATAACATGGGAAATCCAACTCCTGGAGGGGGAGAAAGAAACGTGGTGAACAACAAAAGAGAGACCGAAAGCATCACGCGATGTCTTTTGGAGACGCCATCAGTGCCAAGTGGCCTGTCTCGGACGTTCTGATACTATCCCTGCAATCCGGCAATGAGGCTCCTTGGGGAGGCTGCCGTCTCTAACTTGGTGCGTCTTTTCAAGTTACGGGGGTGGTCGCTCGAGAGTTTAGTAGACCTTCACACACTGTCCTCTGTACAAACCCAGAAGGTGGCCGAGTCTATTTTCTTGAAAATAATACGAAAAAGCTTTATTCGGAGCCTCAAGGGCACAATCGTTCATGTTAACATGGTTGTAGTGCTAAAAAGCTTTCCTTAACTTCTCTAGGTTAGGGTAACCTAAAAGCAGATCCAGATTAGCTCTATAAAAGGGTATCTAGTACCCCTGACACTTATACCCAGTGTACGGCTAAATGGGGGCGTTTGTCTTAACAGCGAGACGGGAACTATCGACGAATAAGCTTGGCCTAACATTTTCTTCGAAAAAGCCTCATAGATAAATACAAATATAAATACATCGAGGGACTGGCTAGGGAAATCACTCTAACAATTCCCTGACGCTACCTTTTTCGTATGATTCAATAGTGGCCCGCAAGGACTGCGTAATAGTATTATTTCTGCAAACATGCAAGAAGGGATTTCGCTAAAGGGCAAAGCAATACCAAGTACGTAAACAAGGGTCTAGTACAGTATATGTAGTAAGTATATCAGTGTCAATATATCAATGCCAATCCCTTGCCTATTTACAAAATCCTAACACAAACCCAACCCAATTTCTTTTCAACCGAAAAGTTCGAAGGCAAGAAGTTTGGCCCTGTTATTCTTAATCAAGGCCGAGCAAAGTTGCCTAAAAACTAAAACCTTGCAAGTTGCAACAAGATGAAAAACAGATAAACTTATCGATCTTTGTAGCCTTGTTCATCCTCCATCCCTCCTTACGCGGCAAGATCTATATAAAGACTATTTTGATCTATCTATTTTGCTCTTTTTAAGGAGTCAAACAGTTCTATTACAAAAACAACGTTGTAGCATAAGCAGGGAGAAAAAAGAAACGTGCAAAAAAGAAGCCTAACCTTTTTATTATAAGCCGAAGAAACTGTGCTGTTACGGCAAACCGTGGTGCAGAATTGTACTTTTCGGATCAAAACTAGCGTAGAAACTTTGCCGGCTATTAGCTATCAATTTCTTACGCAAGGCTCTGGCAAAACAATAACAAAAGTCAGCGCCACCTGCGACAGTTTCGTATCAATAAGCTAAAGTATACAAGAGCCTTAAGTACTGATCTATAGTGCGATAAAATCTCTTAATCTTACGCATAAAAAAGTCGCTTTCACTAATCACTATTCCTATAGGCCTATACTACACTGTTAAAGCTTCAAGCATATTGGTATAGGTGATGTCGAGGAGGCAGGAAGGAAATCCATGATAGCAAACAGAGTAAAAGCCTAAAGGCTTTCAGCTACTGTTTCCTATCTAAGACAATAGCAATGGTCACTGTCACACCATTTGGATTCCCTTTGCCTAAGTTCTTGCTTTCTTTATTTACAAACAACCTAAAGCTGCTCATCTTCATTCAATCATGCACATATTATTACACTCCAGACAGTCCAGACAGGGCTCAAAAAGCTTGGAATCGCATGTTTCTTCTTTTTTCATTAAACGCTTAATGGTTGGCTGTCATGCTGCACAAATGACTTACAAATCCTAAACGAACGCTTAACCGTAAAAACTCATTTGCCTTCCATAAGGTTGGCCAAGTCGTCAGTGTAACGGTTTACACGTTAACAGGATGAATTCGGTAACTATCACAAAATAGATACGCACACTAACAGCTTTTTCTTTCTTTAGGACCGTAACATTCGTGTCATGATCATTATTAACAAACTTACTATGTGGGTTTCGTTACAACTGCAAAGGGACTATAATCACCCGTGGCGCTGAACGAACTGTACGAAACGTTTGAAACTAAGCCGAAAAATAAGTAAAAAAATTGATCAAATCCACGTTAACTTAGCTTGCTTACCAGCTTCCGGTTTGGCTAGCCTAACGTTTTAGGCTATTTTATGCTAACATTGAACGTTGAACTTGTTTTATCCTCGTCGCCAATTTGTTTTGATGCCGCAAATGTACAGTTTTGAGAATAGATGACTTATTGAAAAGGCCGATATTTGTTAATAAATGCTTCACATAATCGCTTCCCATGTCTCTTCCTGACTGCTGGGTAAACACTGTTTGTTGATATCCTTTTTATCTTTCTAGGTTATGAACCGCGAACGGATAATCAGGTACTGAATAGTGAACCTCGATGCTGATATCATTACAATGCTTAGGCAAGAGAATTCAGTTAATCCTTTAAAAAAAGTATGTTTTGCAATTTTATAATTGTTTTATAATATAATTTTTTTATGATTAGAGCGATAAGAATGTGAGCCATTGAAGTCCTTATAACCACGAAAATTAGTTGCAATTGTCAGAGGTTTCATCGCTTTTCAGTACACATAATTGTTACTTACTTTTGGAACAATTTGTAGAAAAAGTCATCGTAAAGGAAATTTTTCGCAAAGTTTACCTGTAACTATGAGTTGGACGACATGTATTCTGGGCGGATGCGTGGAAACCTGGCATTCGTACAAGCCCTCGTCTCGCGGGTTGGCATATTTGATTTGCAATCTCCAGTCGTTGGGATGCTGGAAATGGAGCGAGAAGCGCGAATCCGTGCTGTAGGTATGCAATCCGAACGTCAATAAATGGAGATCATCTCGATGTCGACGAACCCAAGATACCTATCAAACAGAGAGAAAAATTGAAATACAATGTTCGTTCATGATTCAAAACTAATACATTTCCTTAGTGCAGGACCAACAACCCCAAATCCCAATTTCTCTCAGAAACAAACTAAAATCGTATTTCTACAAACATTTCGCCACAAATTTGTCCCTCAACAAACTCCCTAGGAAATAAAAAAAATCAAATGCCTCGCAACAGCTAATACCCTGTATAGTGAACACACAATTTCCTATGCAAACCCGAAAAGATCACATTCATCCCTTTAAGAAGAAAGCTATAGACTTGCTTGTTTTCTCAGCCTTTATGATATTTACGTAAAAAAAAAAACATTACGGTGGGACATCCTGCTGGATTTTCTCGCTCAATAAACTGCCTTATAATAAGCAACATTAGACCGAACAGTTTTTTCTTACATTTCTTCTCTAAACAAAAAGAAAGGAAAAAGTGCGTCAGATCCTGACATGCTATTCTAAAAAAAAGGTATTTCTCACTAAACAAATTGTACGCTAATGGGCAACACGAACACTAAGGGGGCAAAAAAGTTCTGAAAACCCCACGCAAAGTTTAGTATTTTCTCTCCGATTCCTGTTTTTTCTTTCAAGCGAAAGAATATTATGTTTGCCACTCTTTCGGGGGTATAGAGAATGCTTATTAAGACTTGTATGTCCCTTAAGAAAAAGAGCAATAACGTGGGAATTCCATCAGCTGAGCAAGCTTGCGACGAGTCAATTGCTCAGCACGTTTAGATATTTGCGTACCAAATTTGTCTCGCCAAGCTGCCCGTCTATTTCCCTTGCTCCTTAACAATCTTTCCTCCTTCCTAATTATTTAACTACAACTCGCAAAAGGGAAATACCGAAATAAAGTGAGATAAAAAACGAATTTAAATTAACGTTACACAACAGGAAAAAAGAGATGTACCGTCTTATCCTGGAGATCATGCACACGGCAATGCAGAAATGCTGTTCCTCCTAATTGGACAGTGACATTGGAGATACCAGAGGTTTCCTCGAAAAAGGGCAGCCTGTCAGGTAAATCTTTGGTGTCTAATGTCGTCTCCACGCCAACGTCCGTATTTTCGAGCGTCAGCGCCAATGGGGCTCCTACTCCTAATTCGGCGCTTCTGCTTCCCTTCACGCTCCTTAAAGGCAGCGCATTTTGCAGAAGACGGCTTGGGATCCCAGTTCGCAACAATCCTACCTGGATCATAAGCAAGGGTTCAGCTGGAGCTATACAAAGGGAAGAAAAGGAAGGAAAATTGAGTTAATCAAACGCCGAAAATGAAAAAGTGTTACAAAACTTACTAGAACTGCTCGTTTCCGAACTGGGGGTTTTGATAGCTGAAAGTTCTGTAGCACTCGCGGCAGGGAGTCCATAACTAGCCAGGACCATGAGGCAGCAATAGCAATAATATCGAAGTACCCAGTCGCAGTAAAACGCCGTAAGGTTGGTGCTACTAATGCAAGGAAGGCCTTTCATGTTTTCATCTGCATTTCTATCCGCAGCCAATGAGTGGCAAATGGAAGGAACACGCTCTTTTTTTATTTTAAAAGGCTCCCAGGCAAACCCAATTTTCTTCTTCTCGATCTTTACTTTCTTAACTCCCCAAAGGAGGAAGAAAAAATGGCTGGGTATGTTGACGCGGTACGTAAATATATATATTTATGCACCTAACAGGATGAGCAGCTGAGAAGTGGAAGGGATACTAGTCCCTGACGACCTGTCGGGAGAGAAACCAAAACAGTTTTGTCAGATCTCAAAAGATATCTTTTCTGCATGCATGCAACTGGCACAACCTTCAGCTGTACAGAAAGTTACGCTTGATTTCGTCTGTTACTGACTAAATGCGTGAACGCTTAAAGGGTTAGTAACATTGTGTACAAATAAGTTTTGGACATTTTTAATGCGTAAAATGTAAAAAGGTGAATTAAGGCTCCCCTATATTATACTTTTCAGAAGCAATACAAGCTAAACGCGAAACACAACACGTTCTCCGGATTTAGTGACAAATCCCTGTAAGGTATCACGCTGTCAACAACGACACTGTTGTGTCACATTTTTCTAATAATGAACATTTTTTTCAGCTAATGGAGTGAAAGAAAGAACAAGTTTTAACGATTCTCATGAACGAAAGTTCGAAAGTTGATAAGAATCGTTAATTAACCTAATCTAAGCTAAACTAACCGAACCTAACATAACTTAACCTAATTCATTTCCAATCAACTACCAACTTTCAACTCGAATGTTTCAACTAAGGTTCTCCGGCTAAAACCAAAAGTACGATACATGACACCCTTTTGTCATTCTTTTCCAGAGAACATGTTGCAACAATTTGACCACATTAGTGTCACTTTTGACCACCGAATTTTTAACCGAAGACTGTTGGAAGATGTTAACCTTGTGAATGTTGAATGGTGTAATTCTAGAGACTCGACCAGGTTAATCGACTTGACCCGACACGACCCGACTTCACTGGAATTGACCAACACTCGAACTCGATTAACAGACATGACCTTTTTTTAGTGCCTTTATAAAAACCCCATTCGTTGTAAATACAGTGAGTCATACGCTATGAAGCTTGCTTACTTTACACCTATGTCCTTCTACTACAGAATAGAAGACAGCAATTCTTGCAGTTAGCAAAGAAATAAGACATTAGTTTGAGACTTGTCAAACTTTAAATCAGGATTGTTCCGGATATGTAGACCCGGAAGGGACTTGACTCAAGACTGTGACTCACGGGACACTGACCAGACTTGACGCTTGGGGTTGAGGGGGGCTTGACCTTTCTTTTCTTGTGAACTTTGACGAAGTAGAGACGACGTACTTTCATTTGCTCTTCTTGGGACCTTTTTCTTCTTGACGTTAGTTAGTTCGACAGAAGTGGCGCCACGAGAAAGACCTGAAAGACTCCAGTTTTCCTTTGATTATTTGTTCTGTTATTTGTTTGATACTGCGTTTGTGATCGTTGATGAGTAGTGCCAATAAAGTATTATCAGTTGAACTAGACTTCCCTTACGAGTGTAAATTGGTGAAAGGTTTGCATTTGTAACAAGGATAATTAATCGTCAGTCTTACGTAACTTTCTATTTTCTTTTAAGATTCATTGTAGCGACGGAATTGTTAGCAGCGAGGCAACTTATACGACGCCCAAATCGGGTTTTCCTTTCTACAGAAAAGCAAACAGTGTTTCGTAGGCCAGTTTGGCAGCATTCAAGGTAAACGCGACAGTCATTTCCAGGAGCTTTTAAGTAAATTTTTCACTTTGGCCGGCGAGAGACCGTGAAAAAAAAAAACACAGAAAAAATTCTCATAAAACTGGCGCGAACAATAGGAACGGTTGTTGGAGCCAATTTACTTTTCTTCAACGTTTCCATGGTTTCAACGATCTCAATACGAACCATGAGTCTCAAGTCGTTTTTTATTTATTTTTTTCTGGGAAAAATTACTCACGCTCTTCTTCTCGCACTGTCTCACTCATCGGGTGCTCATCGCCATGGATAAGCAGACTTTAGGAGGAAATGAAAGCTCCCAAATATATCCGCTCAGGAGACAATACTTGGCATTTTCGTTTCTCTTGTTTCTCGCACTAGTTGGTGTATTTACTGGCTCTATTTTAGGAACGAACGTGGGCATTAGCTCAATATCCAATTACGGCCAATAATTAACCCAGGATTAGGTACAAAAACAAAACTTGCTAATGTAAGTAAATATAAACCGTAGCTGTACCCAGTCTGCGTCGTTCGTCTCAACGCAGTTTTCGAAATAAGAGAAGAAAATCTGTCCAAACTCAGAAATAAACCAAGTTGTTCACGGTAGTCTAATCAACGGCTCGATTTAATTGAAAGCTCATGTGGAACACCAAATTAAGACCGATCGGAATGTTAGACTGCCAAACTATGCAATCCTGCCATAAGCTTTTTATTTCCCATATTACTAGCTTTATTTCTAACAGGGTTACATATTATAAAGAAAACAAATTCAGCCATATATAGTAATCAACTGTTTAAGGCTCTCCCGTATACCTAAGCTTATTGATGCGAAAAATCAAAGATGGCGCTGGTGTTTGCTATTGTATTGTGAAAGTAAAAGATAGTAAAACATAAGCATTCAGCTAATTGCCCGTAATGTCCCAGATCAAGTCGTTGATGCCCAAGCTTACTGTCACAGAACTTTTCATTAAATGTGCTAGTTTTTAAGAAAATTCTTCCAAAATTCCCGATGCTAACCGCCAATACCGAGCTAAGGTACACCGGAGCCTTAAAATAAATTCTGCAGAATATCCGATAATTTCACGAAAAAGAGCCCCCAGCCATATTTACTTTAACAGCCTAAACTATTTTTCAGTTTTTGTATGAACTACCGATTTTAAAAAGGATTTTTTCTGCACTAGCAAGCTCGCATATTATAGGTTTTATTGGATCTAATTTAGGAATTTTCGGACAATAAAGTCTTTTTATTACAGACACGTTAGCCATTTTAATGCGTAGCAACCTGCTGACATTGCCTTTTTTCTCCCCCTCTGTTTTTGTTCTTTTCTTATGAATTTTATATCCATCTCCCCCTTTCACGTTCCCCAACTTCAAAGCTTTGGAGTATAAGCTCGATTGCCGGGATTTGGAAGATTCCGGGCCTCTCGCGGACGTCCAGGGTTTCACCCCAATCTAATATTGGCCTTATTGGGATAGAAACACGCTTTGTTTTAGCGCAACATTGGAATCGAAGTGCAGCGCTCAATTTCATTACAGGAATTTCATCCTTTCTTTTTTTCTCTTTTATCCCGTCTCCCCACGCTTCTCTAATTATTTTTTCCACTTCAATGAAACTATCCAACGTCCTGGTTCAAGCAAATTAAATTGTTTTCTGAGGTCGTTGAAAGCAAATTAAAATACGCCTTCCATTTCCCCGTTTCGTATTATATTGAATTGTACCAAGTATCCCACATCTTTTTGTTCCTGGGTCTCCATAACGGATCCACGTCCAGAGAGCGTTATCATATTTCAAACGCCTCAAAGCAATGCTATAACTATCTGTTTTTTGCTTGAGTTCAAAAGAGGAGCTTCTACAGAACATTTAAAAAATATAAAAAATTTAAAAAAATCAGTTTAACCTTTCCAGAGAAGTTCTTTTACAATACTTTGCCTCTAAAGGCTAACCAGCAGCGTGGCAGAACAAGGCAGTGGCGACAGTGATGAAACGGAAGGAAATGTCCTCCCTGGAGATCCCAACGTGTAAGATATCACGCAGCAGCCCTTTTATTTCTGCGCGGAAAGCTATAGAAATGTCTTCGCAATACCTTTAAACGGAATACCATCGAAACCGAGTCCTTCTTAAGTTGTCTTCTTTTTAACCTTTTGACTTCCTCTCCCCTTTCTTTTGCTGCTCCTCTTTCTTTCTCCCCTATATAAAGCTATCGCTGCAGCTATGCGCCTCTGCGCTGCGGGAGCATTATCTTTTTTTGTGTGTGTCGTCTGTTCTCTTCAGAAAATCCACAAGACAAGAGCAAGAGAACCACTTTGACCTTTGTCTCAGCCCGAAATAGGGCCTATTATATTACCTACACCAAAGGAACATTTCTAGGACTACCCCGTTCTGTAAGTAATATAAGGTCGACAAACTAACTGCTCATTCTGCCAGTCCCAGTCGCAGACTATTCAGAAGGCCAAACTGTGAAGAAGATTTGTCACATAAAAACCTTCCAAATAAGAAAAAATGGACTGGGGACGACAGGACCAGAAAGCTCATCCGTTATACACAAAGTATTTTCGTTTTGCTTAAGACAAAAGAATAAATGACGAGGTTTCGGAATCTGGTTGATGGTACCCGTGACGTCATAAGACGTTGTCATAGCAACTGACCTTGCGAACTCGGCTTGATAGTATCTCGGAAGACGGGTAATTCCCACACAGATTCCGATTTTACCCACGTTTTGCGAGGACCCAATGACTGGTGATCAATACTGGTTGGCTTAGTATAACTCTATACGACTACACATAATTTTCAATATTGTTCATAATTATACAGAGTTTTATTTCATTATTATTCCTGTTGTTTACTTTCAGAATGTATGGTGTGCCGTCTTTCCATACTGAATAATAACACGACCGCTAGAGTGTGCCGTTACGTTTGTTTTTATACTGTCTGTCATCCGGAATGCTTGGTGAGTTAACACAAGGGTTTATTTTATAAACGTCATACCCTTTTATCAACGTTAAAACATTGCAGTTTAGTATAACTATACGGCTACACATAACTTTCAATATTGCTTATAATTATACTGAATTTTATTTAATCATTATTCCTATCATTTACTTTAATGGCGCATGGTGTGGCGTCTTCCAACACTGAATAACAACACGACCGCTAGAGTGTGCTGTTACGTTTGCTTTTATACTGTCTGTCATCCGGAATGCTTAGTGAGCTAATTACACAAGGGTTTATTTTAGAAACTTCATACTCTTTAATCAACGTTAAAACATAACAGTATGGTTTAATATTATATGGTAATATTATATTATAATATATGTCAAAGAGATATGTAGGGTATCCAAAAGGCTAAGCCCAAGCCAGATCGTTTAAATTTTAATTCAATCATGTAACAAGGCTCCAAAAACAACTGAAAGATCATTTATCTCTGCTTTTGTCAACCGTTACATTTATGGAATTATATCCAGACCACGAGTTCTCCTGTCATCACATAAGAAACGTCCACGTAGACATTAATCTTGAAGAAGAAACAAGTCCCGCCATGTCATCATGTGACCAGGACAACCGGCGACCTTAGTAAAGCCGCTTACCAACGGATGAAAGCTTAATATTACTTAACCAATTACTCTACCTTGTTCGCCATGTTAGAGATCAACACATAATAAAGAATCTACGAAACTTAATAGGACCATCATTCTAACGTGACATAGCAAGCGGTAAAAAATAAAAAAATAAATGCTGTCTGGTGGACAAGTTGCTATTATTGGCACGTGCCATGCTACGTGTAGGATATTGGCGAATTGTTCGCAAAAGCCGCTCGCTAGCCAAGCTGTTGTCCATGGGAAATCCTTCAACGTCCGCTTTGGCATAGAACAGGAAGGTTATCGCTCATAAGTCGTCCAAAGCACGAGCTCAGGTCGACAGAAACCTCATTTCCCGTCCACCTTGAGGGCAGAGAGAAACGGCCGGGATTGCCTATATACTTGTCCATCCAACAAAAAGTCGTTTCGAGTTCTATATACCTATTCTTCTTCTTTTAAAAGAATGGCTGCCAGAGACAATTACTTCTATACTTGTAGCTCTACCCCTCACGTTCATAGCCCCGGAAAGTGGTGGATTTCTGCGACGTTAAAAGGAATCACTTTCCATCCAAAGCTACATTTCTTTGACTGTTTTGCTATGAAGTTGACTATGTATTGATTCTGATTAAAATATAACAGGCAATTTTTTGTTTTTTGAAAAAATTATTGGGGGGTTTTAAGCACCGTTTGGGTAGAATAGAAATGGAGTAAAACCTCGTCCAGTCCAAGTTTCGCTGCATCTATAGTTCTGGTTCGACATTCCAGGTAATAGCTTATTACTACGTATTTTTAGCCGATGTTTCCTTTGATTCTTCTCTTATTCCATTTTTATTGACTATATTCTTCAAGGAAAGATAGAAGTTTAACGGTATAAAGCCTACTTCAAACACTGAACAAGAACCTGACAAGGGTTTTTTAGTTATCAAGTTTGGATTGTATATGACATGCAATATTTCTCGTTTAAGGTAAACTGCACCAGATCAATTGAGAATACCGTGAGGGTGGATTTCTCAACTAAAGAGACTTTGGGCTGTGTTATACCCTAGGGGTATTCAGTTATAGGGAAGAATACAGAGAAAAACCTTTGCTATGTGTTCCATACTGATCATAACTATGGATTGCTCTAGAACTCGCTTACATCCTCGAAACATGTTTGCCATAGTATACACTCTTTTGCCAGTTACTTTTATACTGCGATGTTTGCCTCAACAAAGAAAAATAAATGTTTATAATTAAAGACTAAAGTTAGGTGTAGCTGAAGGTGGCGTAATTGAATACATGAAATCTGCATAAAACAAGACAATTTCGGCATTACAAATCTAGTGAAACCGACACAATGTTCTTTAAAACTATGGTTACCTTAAATGAAAAGGGGTAGAAATGCACTAAACGCTTAGATCTTGGACGTGCAATAAACGCCATGTGTACAAAACCATGAACTAAAGATAATAAAATGTTTATTTTTAAATGTATGTAAAGTGAAAAGAAGCCTTCCAACTTTGTATGCGTAGATATGACAAAATAATATTACACTTAATTTAATCCTTAATTCTTAGTAAACGTTTATATAACAGAACACATTCCTAATGAAACAAAGTCTGTAAAATTGTCAACTGAGCAAATGCAGCATTGGTGTTAAAAAATATATAATTACGGGAAACAGGTGTTGGAAATTCCCACACGGGCGAGAAACCGAAGACGGGTTAAAAGAATTTTATCGCTATTACTGTCCCTACATATCTTCACTTATTACTGCTTTGTCTGACATCACAGTCATATTAACGCATCATCCTTGTACTTAAAAAACTAACAACCCAACAGTTCACGCTATTAAAAAATGTTAAACTTTTAGTGCAAAAGCAATAAAGGAAAGCGCATCTACGATTTGTGGGTGTTATCAACTTGATTTTTAACCACAATTAGCCAATGGTAGCGTGAGCTTCCTAGGGAACGAAAGTTGGAAAGTTGCTAAGGGCCGTCGAAGTAATACGCAACTGTATACAATGCCTTGGGCGGTTTACAGAAGAGTTTCCGCAGCGGTGGGTAGAGGAGATGAGCTACAGATATGGGTCCTTCAAACTCTTCTTAAGAGGCATACAACATACAATATTGCTGTTATCATTAAAAATGTACTCTATACTAACCCTTACTGCACGAAAAAGTACCACAGCCAGTAAATCTGGGATGCTATAAATAGTTACTGCAGTAATCTCGTGCTGGCAACTAAATAATCGTTCTGGACATTGTTTTCTGTCTACTATAGTTACTACCGTCCTTTGTTTCATCAATGCACTCCTGACAGCATTTCATCCTAAAGGTCATGCTGCGAGCTCCTCTCATCTCTCATAAAGTCACATTTCTCGCCTAACTAACCATGCAAATCTCTTATTATCTTCCTCATTTGCTTGACAAAGACGGGAATTGCGAATGAAACATGGTGACTTCACCTTCATGTGGTGACTCTTGACGAATCTATTTCCAAAAGTTCCCTTTTTTTCATAAAAGTAAAATCTTTCAGCTTCCAACACAGCTAAGAAGATGTAAAATCCGGACATTCTGATCTTCTCTCAGAAAAAAAAAAGTTTATTTTCCCTTTTCTCTCCTCCTTTAGCTTCAAACCCCATACAAATCTTCCCAAACCTCAGAAATGTCATTTTCAAGTCATCTGGCTTTGAGAGTAGCAAACTTAGAGCTCGCGACTTCATACCAAATCGCATCTTTTTCCCTTTCGACTCCTATTCAACACACTCCATCCCCCCCCAAAAAAAAAGAAAAAAATAACGAAAAATACAGTACATGCCGCTTATTGTGATCATTGGTTCGATTCAGACGCTTTACGGAATCAAATTTTAAGGACTGATTCAAAATGACAAACTTTATAGCATTTTAGTCGGTTGCTAATAAACTTTCGGGTTTTAGAATCCATTTCTAAAGAATCTTCACATGTACAGTAACAAAATTACAGTAGTGATTGCTACATTGACTTCGCATGTTGACCAATGGCATTGCATTTACGTCGTTTTGACCAATCCTGTCATTATCAGCCTAACACTACGCGTAGCGGAAATCCTTTCTAAGCTCCCTGTCACATAAATGAGCAAGTTATTCAATTGATAACCAGTTCCTTTAATTGACTGGGAAAATTAATCGTGTTGAGAACATAAAGCGTAGGACTAGGCATCAAAGGCGCAGTGCAGTATGTTTTAGGGCAACGCGACACAAGGACCCCGTGTACCCGACATAAGGGCGCCGAACCCCGACACAAGGACACCGGGCCCGACACAAGGACGCCGGACCCTGACAGAAGGATGCTGGGACCCGACAGAAGGAGCCGACAGAAGGACGCCCGACAGAAGGACGCCAGGTCCATAATCTTTTAAGGGACCAATAGAATTTCGAGTTTACAAAGAATCTGCTCATTGGTTAAGCGCCAACGAGCTTAGGCAAGTGCTTAAGTCGTATTTGAAAAAAAACGTCACAGGACTTCGGACCCCGACAGAAGGACGCCCAAAATATGCCACAAGATCAGGTTTGGCGTCCTTCTGTCATTGAAACTTACGACAAGTTAAAATTTAAAATATTTGCCACAAAGGGACGCGGTCGTTAAATTAGGAGTTCCTCAATCATCTCAATCAAAACTGTTGAAAAGTACTTACGAAATGAACCATAGTGGGTGCCGTGAATCTAGAAAAAGGAGACGTATGGGAAAGTGTTAAAAAGTAGACGATGCTTTGTTTCTTTGATACGTATTTCCGATTTTCGGTTATTAGAATCTCCGCTAATAGAATCAATATTCACTTGACAAACGTGATGACAAGAAGCACCATCTACTGTATATTTGTTCAGAAAATTCCCAAGCCTTTTCTTCGTATAACAGGAATCGTTAGCAAAAGTTCTCTGCGCTAAAGGGAATTATAGACGAGTACTAAATATTTCTCTTGGGCCTTGTGCCTCTTACAGGCATTCAGGCAGTCAGTCACTTAAAAGCTTCCTAGGCCTGGGCCAAAGAAAGTTGATACGACCTCAGAAAAGTTAATGAAATGGACGGAAAAGATGTCAGAAAAGGATGCGGGATTTTAGGTTATGAGCTTTATTGGGCCTATCGCCAGTATCGGGCGAAACGAAAGGCAGTTTAACCAGCTCCATTAACTCTCATCCTCCGCTAGCACCATCACAATGTACGCCCACACCCCTCTCGAGCTTGAGCCGAATTGTCATCCATATTCCATATTCCGTGGAACTCGGTCTACGCTTTTGATGATAGCAAAAAGCAAAAAGCAAAAAAAAAGAACGCGGTAGTCTTTTTACGTCCTTACGCAACGCGGATAAGACAGGAAGGAACTCCGGAATGCGTTGAGGAAACCTGTCGTATAATCCTCCAACGAGATTTTCTCTTCCTTCTTTCCTCTTACGCTTTTCTCTCGCAGCTTTTCACACGGACAAATGGAAAAAAATATTGACTGCCTTTTTGGGGGTCTATCGACTAGGAGACTATAAAAATTGGAATGCGTTGCATCAGACCAAGGAGTCCTCATAACGACATCTATCAAGACCATCTTCCTTGGGCACTTTATGAAGAACTCCTAAGGCGCAAACTTCCATAAGGTACTGCTAGGGGCAATTTGGAACGTTCTCCCAGACGCTAAACTAGTCTCGAGCAAAAATGTCTTCTCACCCTCGGTGAGGCCCGTAGTGGAACCTATTATGGCGCTACACCATGGCAAATTTTGATTCGAAAATTCTCATTCTCTGTGCAATATAATTAAATTGTATTGTGACAGTAAGGCACGGGATGTAAAAATCTACCTTACCTGCTGATTTTCATTTTTAACATCGGTTGCATATTTTTTTCCAGTGTTCGAGTTATGAAAATTTTAAATAAATCATTTACCAAAATCTTAAGCAGCAGGTAGATTTTGTTATTTTGTAGTTAATAGCAGGTTACAGTAGATTTTGCTGTTAAAATAATTTTAGAAAAATAATTTGTCCATTATCTTTCAGTTTCTTTCCATTTGTTGTTAAAAGTTTATGAAAATACAGTGAGAAAGTGTAATACCACAGTGCCCTCTTTTGACAAAAAAGATCAACTACTTTCAGTACACCGTGGCCTTAAAAATGCGTTCTTTGACTCTCCGGTAGCGGCAAAATGTCTGCAGAAATATTTTAAAAAAATCAGAACAAGTTATACTCGCTAAAGATTCCGAAAACAAAAAGTTGCTCTGAAGAAAAAGAAGGAAAACCCGAAATAAAAACAACTTCGCCCCTCAAAATCCTCAACTTCTGCAAGGAAAGACGTGGTGCTGCTTAAGAGACACGGTCTGTGCATCACAGCATTGCTGCAGCAATTTGTAGGACAATCGGAAAAGCTTGAGCTATATCAGCATGGGAGGACGCCCGACGACACGCAGAAACCTTTTCTTTTGGTTGAAGGTTATAAAAGCCCCGAGAAAATTCTGCAATATTTCTGCCCCGGCGAGCAAAAACGACCTAATAAAACGTTTCGGGGGTCGGTCTAGGGGATCCTAGAGCTATATAACAGACTTTTATATGGACCACGAGGAAAAGAAGGGGTCGGCTTTGGTTTGAAATGTCTCTTTTATAGTGCGTACGTTTCAATTGTTTTCCACGTTGAACGACGCCAAAAGGTGCAGTCATTTTTCCAGCACCCTTTGCTGTAACAACCCATTATTTTGTTGGGGGGGGGGGGCGTAACCCTATCATACACGCACCATACGACACTGGGGGTCGACGCAAACTGGCTAACATAAAAATTCGTTCGTCTTTCCAACAACCTGTTTTTATTTTATGAAACCAAAGATCCTTTCCGCCTCCGCTCCTCCGCGAGAACCCCTCCAAGATTTCCGCACGCCGAAAATACTTCCCCTGCCACAATTTCGGACATAGCTGAACCCATAACGGAAGTTCCCTCCATCCTTCCCCTTCTTCCTTCCTCGGCACACATAATGCGGAGCGATCGCGGACTCTATGAACTTCCGGACGTTCATAGAGTCTGCGATCGCTCCGCATGTGCCGAGGATCAACGGAGTTTATCCATAGGAATACTTTATACATAGTCACGTTTTGTTGTTTTGTGTCAAAGAAAGTGGAACGAGAAAGCTATAAATCTTCGCATTTAAATGGTTGTGAAACACGAAATATTGGGACACAATATCTAAATAGTTCTCGCAGAAATTTACTTACAAAGAACTTAGACGATAAAGTGTAGATAATGGCAACGCAACACAAGGACGACTGGACAAAAAGTCTCCGTGTACCCGACTTAAGGACTACGAACCTCGACATACGGATTATGAACCTCGACATAAGGACTACGAATATCGACATAATGACTACGAACCTCGACATAAGGACTACGAACATCGACATAAGGACTACGAACATCGACATAAGGACTTCGAACCCCGACATAACGACTACGAACCCCGACTTAAGGAGTACAAACCCCGGCACAAGGACTAAAATCCCTGACATAAGGACTACGAACCCCGACTTTAGGTCAGGACTCGGTTAGTTTAGGGGTTTGTAGTCCTTAAGTCGGGGTTCGTAATCCGTGTGACGTAATTTTGAATATGGCTGAGGACTTCTTTGAATCTTGTTGGCGCTTAACCAATGAGCAGACCCTTTTTGAATTCGAAATGCGGTTGGTCCCTTGAAAGATTAAGCAATCGTAGTCCTTGTGTCGGGGTCCGTAGTTCTTGTGACAGGGGCACCTAGACCTTCTGTCGAGTAGTCCTTGTGTCTATGTGCCATAGTAAAACCTCAATAAATTATCTGTACAGAATATAACTATTTTTGATTTACAAAAACTTCAAATGTTTTCTAACTGGTATTTCCCAGGGCTTCCGTAAAACCCGAGCTGTCTAGGCCAGGGGTCATTGGGTTTTCCCGGCTTGTATGCATGGCGGTGCACGGCGAACATTTCGCCGTGCAAAGGGCAAGAAAACGAATGCATTGAGTCCGGGTCTACTGGTGCTTAGGCTTGCGTGGGACCGTGGGACCGGCGATATCGAACGAATCGTCTCTAGACGGCACTCGTAACGCTAGTCCGGCTTGTCTCTGTTTTGGAGCTCGTAAAAATTGGCGTGTCAAAGAAATTTGATCTCGTGTATAAATCTGTTTGAAACGTAAAAGGCCACATTGCGCGTTACTATACGAATCAATTGAACTTCTTCAGTTCAACTGAATTTGAGAACAATTTGAACATTTATTTAATGTATTATTTACTAAGTAAAAGTTTTAAACATATTATTAGTTAAATACAAACTTATTTATTCTAGTGATATTCTTGAAACGCAATCATTACACTTAGTATTCTTCAAACCCGCGTCATTTTACTACTCAATAGTTAACTTTCCGAAAGAAAGGAAAGTTGCAACCACAAGCTATACTTTTCGAACTTTTATTACTCGCAGCGGCATTTCAACCGGCAGAACAGAAAGAAACAAAGTTTTTTACTGCGGACAATCATGGTCGAAACAGTGAAATAGATTAGAAATGTTTCCTCTCCAGGCCGTTTTTTTCTTGTCGCTCCAAACCCAAATACTGAGCTACATGGGTTGTGATACCGGGGAACAAAAACTTGCTGAGATGGCACGATCCAGCCAAAGCCATCCTTCGTTTTTTTGGGTGGGAGATTCGACCCTCCCTGCGTTCTCTTTCTGGTTCATATCTTGTTCAGCTCGGGGATTCAGAAATGGAATGCTCGGCCGTCTAAAGCTGTTCGTGACTCCGAAAACCGCAGACTCGCAGAACCGCAGTAATTCCTAAAACGGGTTGTGTGTTCCTTTACACGACACAACAGATCTCATGCGATTTAGTTCGACTTCAATCAGGTTACGTCGACTATACAGGGAAAAAAATGGAGAGAACGGAGGGTGAGACACGTTAAATACAAATTCCGCGTGATTGGATACTTCTTTATAGCCTCCGCGCACTATTGCTGTCTGCCTTGTTGCCTTGTGTCTTTACTTGTTATGACAGAAATTCCAAGAAGAAATCTTTGGTGTCCGGCCAGAATTTCTTCGACCGGAAAAAGAAAATCCTCTAAGTGTTTGATTAATGTCCCATAGCGGGGGAAAAAGCGTATATAGCCAAGAGTCAATAAACAATCCTCATGCAAACTTTTTTTAGAACTTTTATTGGAAATTTCCTAAAAGCTCGGTGAGTCGAAGTAATTGGATTTCGACTCCCAGACTTCATTGATTCGCCTATCTTCCAACGCGAAATTCCCGTTGTCCTTTATGGGTGTCAAAAATAGATTCCTTCTACTTTGGACCCGCTCAAAAGCAAGCGTTTAGGAGCGATTGCTATGAAACTTGCTCGCACGTCTCCTTCCTTGTTATGGGGCCAATTTTCTTCGATCGCGTGGAGAATCAGAGTCAGATCAGTCGTTAAACCTCTCTTTTCGACCATTTTCTTGCATTTTCCTATAAATGTGCTATCCTTTTTTTGGTTTCTAGGGCATTTATGGGCTAATTTTGGGTTACGATTTCTGACAAATCGCCAAAAAAGTACTGGACAAGCCCTAGCTCTGCGGTAACAAATGGAAAAGCCTTGCTTTAACTCCCGAAAAGGAATTGAAGGCAAAAAAGGGGTCAGGCAATATCTTTGCGTTCCGCGAATCCGGTCCTAAAGAGATCATGATACAGAAAAAAAAAGTACCGGGAAGCGGGACCGGCAACTTGCAATCTTTTTACGCTATCGCACTGCACACTCGGAGGGCAAGGCATTGCCGGTCAAACGAACCCCGGTCCCTTCTTCCTCCACCGACTGCCCCCGCCTCTTCCTCGAGCCAGTAGGCGTTGAGGTTACAATTTTCGGAAGATGGCTATGTGTGTGTGGGTTTTGTTGGGGAGAAGAGAAAATCAGGGGGGAAAAATAAGGCTTGTCTCATTCCTCGTTCTGTTAAGCGTAAAAGCGGCTTTCCCATGCGTGTCCGCAAGAGGGCGAACCAGCCATACGAACCAATAGCTTCAACGGATATTTGCTCCAGCATAATAAGAACTAAAAAACCTTCGCCTCTTGCCACTATAGAGACTCGGAAGAAATGCAGTGTCTGTCCGCTTCAATCTCCCCAAATTAACAGCCGCGATGTATCGAGATTTGTTATTGTTAGATACGACAACACAGACACAACACAAAATCCTTTCCTTGCGTTGTGTTTTATTAAACCTAAGCCTTGAAAGCTATACGGAATAAAATAAACGGATATCACAACTGTAGTGTTGTGATATCGCTCGTTCCAAATAAGTCGTAAAAAGATGAAATAAAGGCCCCGTAGACAATCATAACGAGTCTTATTGCAACTTTTTTTTTCCTTGCAAGCCATAAAGTTATAGCGGGCATAACGACAAACAAGCATGGTATAGGAAATGCCCTTAAGGCTTCCCGTACAGCTTAGCTTGTTCTACGCAAGCCGCCGCGAGGTGGCGTGCAATAAGTTCCATGGGTGTATTATGAACGCGCATTGCTTCTGCGCATACGCAACCAGGATAGCTTTTATAACCGCGTACTGAATTAGCAAGAATATTTTATCAAAAATACGAGGTTATGACAGTTTCCAAGCTCCCAATTTTGCTGTTTTGTGTAGGTGAAATATTCAATTTTCATTTTAAAAATTAGTGAAGGCGAAAATACAGGAAGTCAAACTGTTACTCTCCTTAGTGTCAACTACGTTACCGACAAGAACTTTTGTGAAAATTTTGTATCGTTTTTCGTGAGATTGAACGAAATAGTCATGAAAACGCTTACACGGTATTTCCTTTTAATCGCGTCATTTCAATATTCATCCATTTCTTTGCTAAAAAGAGAAGACCAAGAAAAGCTAAGAAAATAAAAACGAAAGTCTGACTAGTCGTGTTATTCTATCGCGGGTTTCAAGACAGGTCGTAAAAAAGTTGGAATAAGACCCAGTAGACAATCATAGGAGTCATTTGCCACTTTTTTGTCTGGCAAGTCATAAAGCTACAGCTAAGACACAGGAAACACTCTTAACCTTTTTTATATTTTGTCGGTGTATCGATGTTAGGCTCCCTTGACATCCGACCTAACATTAGAAGTAAAGGCATATCAAAGCGAAGGAGTTCCTGATAGCCCTACACGGAAAATAGAAGAAATAACCTTGAATTTCGCAATCCAATACTTTATTATCGGCTACCATACTATTCCGTATGGAATAAAAGTTCCCGATATTCCCCATACGGTCAGGCGGTAAATTCGCAGCATTTAGTTCGCCCTGACTTCCCCAATAACATAACGATGCAACAATGAATAATGAATTGGACCCCCGTGAACATTGTTTATAGCCAAGACTCGTCTGGTTGTCGCTTGGCAGCTCGTTTCTTCTTGGGATGGAATAATACATAAATGCTTGCAAGGCGAACAAGAAGGAGCAATGGATGGCAAACACGCAAAAGTCGTTAAATAAAAAAAATTAGAAATGTTAGTGTTATACAGTGTGTTACATGAGGTTACTGCCAGGTGATCGGCTCCCAATCAAAATATTTTCGAAGATGAAGGGATTATTTAGGGCAACGCGACAAAAGGACGCCGAAACCCGACAGAAGGACGCCAGGTCCATATCTTTTAAGGTACCAATAGACTGTTGAGTTTAATAAATTTCTGCTCATTGGTTAAGCGCCTACGAGATTAGAAAGTGCCTAAGCCGTATTAAAAATACGTCGCAAGGTTTGGTTAGGTTAGGTTAGCCGTCCTTCTGTCGGGGTCCGGCGTCCTTGTGTCGGGGCCCGGCGTGCTTGTGTCGGGTACACGGAGTCCTTGTATCTACTTCTTTTTTTTAGGAAAGCTGATAGATTTCAAGGAGATGAGGTCGATATCCTGTCAAATTTGTACTGTAAGCACTAACAGAGGTAAACGCAATTATTCCATAAATAGATCTAACACAAGAGAACACTATCATTTACACATACTGTCAAATTCTACCCATAAATGAAAAGAACTGCTAGGCAATAAGTCAATGGTGAAAAAGGCAGTCATTAGCTTTTGGGATCATAATCATAAGTTTTTAGGACCTTACGAGCCTAGCTTAGGACTCTAAACCTATAATCCCATGCATCAATGAAAATGCTACAACGGCAAATTGCCTAGCTTGCATGGGTCAGGATCGTCAGATTAACGTCTAGGGGATTTCTTGTCACGAATGACAACCCCTCAGTAGTTTAACGGAAGGAGCAAACCGAATATGGTGCTGACATTTTAGAGAGACAGACGGAGAAAAAAAAAAAAAAAAAAAGATGAAAAAAAAAGTCCATCCGCCGCTTCGCTTGTTAAAGGCAGAGGGAGAGATCAATGACAAGGTTTGGCCGTATCCCGAAAGTTAAATTTTTTTTCACAACTATCAGTCCAGGCCTATCGATATACGACATCACGCGGGTTAAAGCCTGGCTAAGAGCCTAATCTGGCTAGCGCCCGATTTTTTTAACTTTTTTTTTTTGCTATCTATTGTTAGCTTTTAGTGCAGAGCGTGCCAGTAGCTTACAGAATACGACCCTTATATTTCCAGGAGGAAGACAAACTTCCGATAAACCACCGAAAGCCAATGGGAAGCCGTATTGGCTCCAGTGAAGATAGTGTCGAGGTGTTACTTGCAATATTTCCTTTTTTTCGCTTGAACAGTTTCGAATTTACAATACCGGGGTTAAAGGGCCCAGGTTGGGGAATTCTTTGACTGATGTTTGTGATACAAGAAACATATGGAAGAGAAGTGCCATACGGGCTATTTATGCGCTATGCAAATGAACGTTTCAATAAATAGAGCTAAAAGCTACAGCGTCAATTCTCAATCTCTCATTCTCGCTTGATTGTATAGCTCGTGGCAATCTAGAGGGTGAAGGAAACAAACACAACACAGCATCGTCTTTTCTCATCCGGCTTCTTCGATCCGGCCGGAATGAAATAATTCCACTTCTCACATGCATCCATCAGCCAAAGAAAAGCAAAAGGCTCCCGTCATCGTTGAGTGCAAGAGCGCGAAAAAGAAAAAGAAAAAGAAAGAAATAAACTAAAGGCAACTGCGTGGTGAAGGGATCTTGGGGAGCTAGACGAGGCTCCAAAACGACAAATTGTCAACCGAAACTGCGCCAAGTGACATATGAACCGTCATTTGGAGACTCGCAATTGCTTTGATCAACAGCAGGATGGACAAAGACTTAAGGAGTTCTAAAACACCAATTTCTTCAGCCTTAACGAAGGGAAATTTATATAACTTTGAAGACACAGCCTCTGTAGCTAACGTGAAACCCGTGACACCTAATGGATTTCTATCATTAGTTTCGGAATAACTTCAAATAATAGCAATCTAATAGCAATCTTTCAAAGCAAAGCTATATTAGATTTTTGTGACAGTTATTTTTGAAATTACTGGCATGGTTGTCGAATGAATTTCGGTCACAACTCCAAAAATCTAAATTCTCCAGACTTTTTGCGCGAAGCCCGGTATAAGATATTGGCTGCGAATACTGGAGAGTATTAAAGGATTGCAAAAAAACGCCACTGCGCATTTTAAAACGCATTTGTCACTGACCTGCAGCGTTACTCCTGGCAATTGCATCACAATGAATACGAAGGGAACCTAGGAAGCTGCAAAAGGCACGCAATTACAAATCCGGGCCAGAGGTCCCGAAGTCATTACCGGTCAGTTTCAGAAATAGGACACTTTATCAATTTATCTTCAGCGTTATCCTTTCAACGCAAAGGACTAAACGACATAAGGACTACGGATCCCGACACAAGGACTACGGACCCCGACACAAGGACTACGGACCCCGACAAAAGGACTACGGACCCCGACATAAGGACTACGGACCCCGACATAAGGACTACGGACTCCGACATAAGGACTACGGACCCGACACAAGGACTACGGACCCCGATATAAGGACTATGTTTGGTTAGGTTAGGACTAGGTTAAGTTAGGTTACGGCTACGCACTCCATAAGTCGGGATTCGCAGTCCTTAAGTCGGGTTTCCTAGTCGTTGCGACGTGATTTCTAATAGCCCACGGCTTAGGCACCTTTAATCTCGTTGGCGTTTAACCAATGAACCCCGACATTTTGAACACAAATGCTATTGTTCCGTTGAAAGATTAAGGAAGCGTAGTCCTTGTGTCGGAGTCCGTAGTCCTTGTGTCTTCCTCCCTTTTCGCTTCCCATTTTCGTAAATTGTTTAACTAATTTTATAACCATTTGGTTATAACATTAGTTAACCGATTTACAAACATGGGAAGCGAAAAGGTACTGCTGAAGTTAAAGAACTAATTTTGTAACCAGACGGTTATAAAATTAGTTTAAAAAAACGCTGCAGTGTGCTCATTATTGGCAAGGCTCTAATTTCTTACTCTTTTCATAAGAAATTACAATTTCTGTTATGACGTTTTGCTCGTTCCCATTAAGAATCCACAAAAACACAACTTCCTTGATAATCGATAGCAACGCAATAAACCGGTAATTTAGTTAAACCCGATGGTTGCTCGTTAGCACAAACTATTGATATGTCGTTTGGGTTTTGGCGTCAGCATTGCTGAAATAATTATGTTCCAACCCTCTCATCATTTCACAATAAATTTCATAATTTAGTCAAAGCAAACTATAACAATGAATACGAAGACAAGACAGTGTATAAATGATACATTGGCTACTTGTTCCTACTTTCCTTTCGCAAAGTTTCATTTAACATGTATTTCGCTTCGGCCGCTTCTGGAGGCAACACATTATTGTTTTCCCAAATGTGTAGGATTAGCCAGTCGGAAATCCATAACCGAAGTTGCAACATTGCTTCCAAAAAAAGAGAAAAAAATATGGAATACCTTTACAGCAATAAATTCCCTTTACTTATGCTGAACCTCTTCCAAATTCATTTCGTTTAGGTCAAAGTCCCATGCTTTAAGCTTGCCAAATATCGTTTAACGGGAGTTGCCCCATCCCCCCCGAAAAAATATCGTTTAAAGAAAGCTGAAAGTCTGACACAAGCTGATATAATTAATTCAGCTCGATAAATCTAAGCCCAAACCACACGGCCAGTCCACAATGACAAAAAGAAAAGAGAAATAATGACACCTGAGCTTAGAACACCAAGTTTCAGAAATCGAGACATGCGCCATTTTGCCCCCTATGGGCCAAAAAAATCCTTCAAAAGTTTTTACGACTTCCTATTAACCGGATGACAGGAGCTTTATCAACGCTACGCAGGAATACGCGGAGACACTTTCGTGGACAAGAAAAATGACCGTCAATCCAATCAACTCTAAAATTGAGGGCAAACGACGGCGTCGCCCGAACAGAGCGACGTCATAAAACCACCTCGGTTCCTTCATGGGCCCCCAAAGTAAACTTTCCTTTTTTCTCAACATTTTACCAAGTTAGCTTAGCAAATGTGTTGCCATTTTAACGGGCAGATGACGATCCATTTCATGCTACTTGTGTAATGGTAACGAATCCCACAGACGTCGTTAGGGTATAACGGGCGATTTACAAAATGCTCATAAGTCACCTTAATTCCAAAAGTTTTGCGAATCATTCATTAACGCGCAGGGGACGTGAAGTGCTTACTTGCAATTTAGAAATAGCTGTATTTATGGGTGCTGAGAGTTTCGTAACTTGTCAAGCCAAGTACTTTACCACCCGGCGAACGTCTTGCGTCAACAATGAAATAAGACCATAAATATCATGAAGGGCTTAGGTGGAACACGCCAGAGCTTCTCGCTATATAGGGCTTACTCCGAGGAGGATAATGGGAGTAAACCTTAACTTTCACTGTTGTCGCATAAAAGGTAGCCAGGTTACAAGTATACGTTAGCATAACGATACGGAAATCGTTAAATTTCGGGCAACGCGACACAAGGACTCCGTGTATCCGACACAAGGACGCCAGGCCACGACGCAAGGACGCCAGACCCCGACAGAAGGACGCCAGGTCCATAATCTTTTAAGGGACCAATAGAATTTCGAATTTAACAAGTCTCTGCTCATGGGTTAAGTGGCCAACGAGATTACGCCGGTTTTTCGCCCGGCGTCTTTGTGTCCGGTACAGGGAGTCCTTTTATCGCGTCGTCCTTGTGTCTACTTCCCGAATTTCGTCATTTACGAATATTATTCAATGTTACGAATATTATTCAATTTAGATGTCAAGGTACTTGACATCTAAAAGTTAAAATTCACCTGGTAAAAGACGTTTCACATTTAGATTTTCAAATGCAGACATGGGATTATGTAATGTAAAGTAAAGTTTTCAAAGCTGCACACGTCAATAGTTAGAATTCTAAACTTTTCCGAGTTTAGAGGTATACGACTCCAAACGTGACGTCAGATTGGTGTTAGAAGGTATGCTAAAACGTAAAATGTCGACTTTACTTGAAGCAAAAAGAATGGGATCGCGTCATATAAAGTTTTCAAAGCTTCACACGTCGAGAGTTTGAATTGTAAACTTCTCTAGAACTTGATAGAATGTTTCCGAGCTTAGCGGTATGCGACCCCCAATGTGACGTCACATCAGTGTTACCAAGGGGTAGCCTACCTATAACACGAACCAAAGAGAAGCAAGAATAACGTCGTCCTTACATTTACCCTGCCTTCGCAAATGAAAAAAAAATGAAAACCTGATGTAGGCTACATAATACCTGACATCGGAGCACATCAAAACGCGAGTTTGTTTTAATTAAAGAAAATGTCTGGAACACGGAGCCAGCCGGGAATAAGCGTGAAATACCGTCTTATGATGAACAACTTGGGAGACCTTAACGCGCTAAGGCTGTTTTCTTGCTCTTAATTCCTCTTTCCAAACGTTCGTACGTGATACGTAAGATCAATAACCGCAGTTACAAGCCACCTTCCCGCAAGGAGAAAAAAAACGCAACAAAAACTTACTTCCCTAGAACAAACAGTGTTGTGTTGGGTGCAACAGCCATGCTTGTCGAACGCTTGGTGTGAATAGGCTAAGAGTTAAGTCAACTCAATTTGGCAAATTTCGTTAGGCAGCTGGCCCTGGCGACCTCCCAGGCATGCATTAACGACGGCCGTAGCGAAGGCATATTAATCTTCATGTTGGCGGTCGCGGGTAGTAGAGAGGAAGGGTTTCCTATCGATCCCAGGCTCTAACCTATAACTGTGATCCACCACTTTTACTGATCAGCACAGCCTCCCAAATCCCTTACCTCCTTGTCTTGCTTTAACCTTCTCTTTCCCTCCTCTTTTCTTGCCAGACAAAACTCTTTATACAAAAACGCCTTGTCATTACGTCGTTTGAACCTCATCAAAAAGGGCTATTGTATGCATGACCTAACTTAACTTTTATCGACCATTCGTGCTAGGTTTGCTTAATGAGCCTTGGACCCATGTTAACTGTGAGGTCTGCGACCTTTAGTCTGTCACAGCAGCAGCTTCTTCCAGCTGCATAATCCAATCTCCCGATCTTTTCCTTTGTGTCTCTTTTTCCTTCCTCGTTATCCTAACGTGCTATGGTTCCCACTATCAATACAGTCCAAGCTCAAAACACAAGCAAGGAGGGGCACATTACTCAAGTTTCTACTTTGGGACGTTTATTTATTTACTTTTGCGGTTCTTCTTTTTGAGTGGGGAGGGGAGGGTCATACATTTAGGGCTACTTTTTGTTCTTTTTGTTACATTTTTTTTTTTGCTTCCCCAAGAGGCAAGCCAAGGGGTCAACATGGTTAACATGCCTGAGGGCTTATGGACTTGGACGTTGGTAGATAGCTCGGGTAGTCCAAGATATGCATAGCCAATGAGCGAAAAAAAAAAGCCTCGGCTGAACAACCAAGCTCAGAGCCATCTTTCACGTCGACTGTTGAGACAGAAATTTAGCGTTCAAGCGCCTCAACGCAGGCTATGGGGGTTATGTTTATAATTACGTACAGAGAACAGTGTTGGGGGCTTCCCGTGGGGCATATTTACGGGCCCAAGACTAATATAAGGACCATGCATGCAAAACTCCATCTTCCCTCAGTACCACAGACACAGTGCAATATTGCTTATTGCTGCAGTGCTAACTTAAGACATTACCCACGTCACGGAAAATGAACGTTTCGAAGCAAACTACGTCTAAATAAATCTCCAGCAATTCACAAACCATTGAATTCATATCAATCTGTCATAATACAAAGACAAATTTAACTTTAGAAAAAGGGAATTTCTTAATGTGAAGTTTTCAAAGCTTCAGCTGAAGCTTTGAAAACTTTACATTAAGAAATTGTTTGTAAATTTTAGAAAAATTGACAACTAGTTGTCATTCTAAATTTTTCTAAAATTTACAAACAATTTTTCCGAGTTTAGAGGCATACGACCCCCGATGTGACGTCACATTAGTGTTACCAATGGGTAGCCTACCTATAACGCAAACCAAAGAGAAGCGAGAAAACGTCGTCCTTACGTCTCCCTGTGTTCGCAAGTTAGTGAAGTGAAAAGCTGATATACACAATATCTGACGTGGGAGCATATCGAAACGCGATTTCGTTTTAATTAAAGAAAATGCTTAATTAACGAAAATTAAGGAAAGCGTGTAACGCCGTTTCAAATATTGATTTGTAATTCTAAAAATTTTGGTCACAAGGTATTCTCAAATCACGTTCTATAATAGAAAATGCAATTTGTTTTTCCTTTAAAAATTTTGCAAACTTCGCCAAGCATCGCTACGTTATTCGATTTCCTTTCATGGATTGCAAAGCCAATAGTAGGAAGTTTGTCATTTCAAATTGTTTTTCGCACGAATTTCAAGTTTAATTTGCTGTTTTAGTGTAAATAAAAATAACAACCTGGTTCTATTCAAATGTTCTTTTTCCTCCCTAAAACAAGTTCATATATAACACCTGAGAGAAGATCTACGGCTATTTAACCCATGGAAGGATACACAGTTAATCATGGTTCTTCGAATTTCCCACCTAGTTCTACTAGCGTTCAACCCAATAGGCTTCGAAACTATAAAGCGGCGGAAACAAACTCTCCCACTTTGCTAATGGACCGATTATATAGTTTACGTACTAGTGCGAGCGTTTGCAATTTTGTTTTTCACCCGAGGCTTGTATTTAAAATAGTGACTGAACAAATCCTATCAGACAAACATGCTTTTGGCTTTCCCCATAATTAATTGCAGTACTGTAATTACTTAATGTTTTAACTCCCTATTTTTGTAGAAATAGAAACGATTCACCTTCAAAACCTCCACTTCCTTAATTACATTAAGGGAAAATAAAAAAAATACCATTAAAGTTAGCAAGATATGAAAAAAGTTACAAGGAACCGAAAAAATGTTCCTTTGGTGAATTCCTTCGAAAAGACCAAAATAAACATGTACAACAAAAGATACATTCTAGCACAGAAGAGATGTTCATGTTCGTTTTAGGACGTTGCTTACCCCAACAAACAGCTTTCCTCAATTGAAGAACATTCTGGACTGCGCAACCCGAATAGTTTGGCCCTCATTTCAAACTGTGTTGGAGAAAACCCCTTTCGGTGCAAAAACACCCGTGATGCTGCAGCAGTCATTGAAAGCTTTTCGCTGCTTACCAATACTGGACAATTTCCACGAAGTACTGAGCATTCACTCACGGACAATGGTTAAAGGAAACGAATTACTGCGTTGAACTCGACACCTTGCGCAATAAAGCAAAGTATTAGTACATTACAAGTGCATGAACACGTTTGGCCCCAAACTTTTAATGCAGTTGCACTGAAGTGACAACGAACTTTATATGGCTTTCTTGACTAACCGTCGCGTATTTCCTTTCAGACCAAACCTTCTCATCATCTCCTGCATTTGTTAAAAAAAAGGTTTTGGAGACAAAGTTAATTGCTGATTAGGCATATTGGTTTTCGTCCGAGTCTAAGTACTATTGCATGTTTGAAATCTAGTCCACAATTGAAGGGAAACTAGGGCTATCGACATTTTATCATCAACCGTTATAACATAGCTCAGAGGAATGCTTAGTGGGACAACTTGAGTATGCTGAACGGTCCCTCATGACAACGGATCAGAAAACTGACTTTTGGACCTTTGCTATCAACCAAAAAGCCTCAAATTTAGCACATTCCACTGGTCCAACTTCCACGCCGCTTCATAAAGTCTGCCAAAGTTCTAGGATTCCAACAATTAGACTTCCAACAGGCTCTATCTAGAACTCGTATTGGGCGTTGAACAAGGGAGAACTTGCGCGTTGGCGATGACGTGGAACCCGTAACTGATTTCAGAAACTCGCAAAGCTGGAAATTATCTCTCGATATCATTTCCATAACAATGGCAACTTCCTTCATTGCAAAGGAAACTCATATCAGAGATTCCACCAGTGAACCCTTTAGTCAATACGTTCAGTTATGCGTCAGAGTACCAGCTAGCAATAGCTCACAATTCTGCACACCATTATCCCGCAGATATTACTGTTTCCAAGTCCAAACATAACTTTGGGTCAGGCAAGTACGCTACCAGTATTTTTTCTATTTTTTTTTAAAGACAAACTATATCGCTCAGTGACACATTATCGTCTTCGGCATTCCTCTCTCTTCCATAAGCTACTTTTACCATTTACCGGTCACTGACTAGGATCATTATATTAATGCTCGGTAACATAATATATAGTGGATACAATTTTTAAAAGCAAAAACAGAAAGAAGTTGCCTAGATTAGGTCTATAATCTTCGTATGCGTTATGTATCGTATTAATGCATTTTAAATGAATTGTTGTATGTGGGCGGTCCTATCCCCGAACCCTAAAATTTCGTCTAAAGTTGTGGGAATGGCTATACCAGTACGTAATTGTGTGAGAAAAGCTGCAGTGCCCTTTTTGGATTTTTTGTGATTTATTTTTTTGTTTTATTTAAGTTTTATTTTTTTATTTATAGAACTACTTATTGATTTGCCTAAACAATAGCTAGTACATTTTAATAATACGTGATTATTTTAGAAATAGACGGGGTAATACAAATAATTTCAGACTTTCCAAACTTCATGGACCACAGTACACGAGAGCTGTCTGTTCCAGGTCCTGGAATGGCTAATATAGCGCAAAACCAAGGGCAAAGTTTTGCCATACGGCTAATTATACCCCGCAACTGGAAATTTGCCGACTTTCCCTGACTGCTTTTACATAATGACGCATGCAAATTAACGAATTCACGTTGAAAAGCTCATGAAGAGGCTCAAGTTAGACACTTTGCCATGAGGTTAGGCATTCGCATATTCAGAGTCAAAGGTATCTCACGAAAAACACGCCCAAATGTCAAGGTAACTGTTGCACGATACAGTACGGGTTTTCCCAGCCAAGCAAACATTGCTCCACGCCCGGGGAGGCCGTTGCTGCCAAAGTTTTACGGCTGTTGAAAAGAGAGAACGGCTTTCCAGGTCTGCGCACTTTGTGAGGCAACAAATTGCTAAACGCAACTTGCCGAGTCGCCCGACCCCATATAACTCAAGCTTTACGGCCCCATTTCTTAGCAATCTATAATCCAATTCCTGCTACACGGAGTTAATTCCTATTACACGCACTTTCCGTTCTCCTCCTCAGGACTCAAATTAGGATTTATTTGGAACACTCCTTCAAACTATGTACTGTGCTCCAAACTCTCCCCTTTCCCCAAACTTCCCCGCCTTCCGAGAAACAACCAAGACAACATTCTTATTACGTTCTTAGTTCTTTACAAAACAGTGTCTAACGTTCTTTGTAGCCCCAAGTAGTGGGCGGGGCTTCGCGTATTGCTGCCATCAACGCTTCATCTCCGCTTCTCCACGTAAGAATATTTCCCCTGGCGGCTCCCCTTACTTAAATGCTGACGTTTATGGATCTAGCACGAAGGCCGACCTGGACCTAGACCTGTATTCAAACACCCGTCTTCTCCCTAACCTTTCATTTATATTCGTTGGAAACTACTCGTGCGTCTATGCCACGCGAGAAAAGCGAAGAAAATAAACGAAACAGAAGAAAAACACGTTAGAATGCTAATAAGCGTATGTGCAACGTAGCAGGAGTTTCTCGCTCCCAAACTTATCCCGGAACCCGCCAAAAAAAAAAAGAAATCTGCATAGCGGCAGACAACGTAATTTCATGCAGACTTGTCGCCATAAAAGAAATTACCAGGATCTACCACAATAATATGCGGAGAAGCTTGTATAAATATGTGCTGCCGTATTTATAAATATGTTTCTTAATGAACGTTCAGAAGCTTTTTTCTTACCTTCTGTTAATGGATCAATGGAGTTTGTTGTGCAGTCCAAGTCAGAAATGCAGAACTAGAGTACTCGTGAAAACACCTGGATAGAGTGGATAGTTGAAGTTAAATCTTTCTTCGCATCATCGCAAAATCCGCACAATTTCACGACGACAGTAAACAAACAGCGCCCAATTGCTTTCACCCGAACAAACCCAGAAGCACACACTACTTTATTGTACACAGCTCTTCTTTTGGTAACCGCAAAATTTTCCTTCTTAATTTATCCGCCAGTGTTTCACATAACTTTCGCTTTTTATCTCGGTCCACGATGCACAATTTAGGCTACAAGAATCCTTAAACCGCGTTCACACAGGAAAAAGCGAACAATTTCCCTAGCCTTCCCTTAAAGCGCGTTCACACTAACGGCTTAATGCTTAGGCTACAAGTCCTTAAACCGTGTCCACACAGGAAAAAGCCAACTATCATTTTCTTCAGTCTTTCCTTGAAGCACGTTCACACGCGTTACGCTATATACTTAAACCCTGTTCACACAGGAAAAAGCAAACAACAATTTCTTCAGTCTTCCCGTAAAGCGCATTCACATGACGTGACGGGTTAATGGTACTTTCGACCCTTATGCGTTGATTTCAACCATGAAAACTTCAACAACGAAAAGATCTTTCAACCGCAGCCAAATATCCCCGGCTACTAACTTCCAACAATGAAATGAGGTGTTTAGCAAGTTTTCGTTGAGTTTTTGGAAAGCAAATGGTCGACCTGCGGATAACGGCCAAAGTTTGCCAAAAAAAGCCACGTGTTCTGCGAGATAGGTCTGCAGTCACTTGTAAAGCAAAAGTTTTGGAACGCGTGGAAACCCTTTTCTACTTTTTTTCCCACCTTGGAGCGAACGTCTTTTCTTGGCTGGTGTGCACTAGTCCTTTACGAGCCAAGACAATCTCATCAATTGCAAATCTGGCGAGTGGGAAAGGCAAAAGCTTCAGAAGACCAGAAGACTTTGAAACTTTGTTCTAGAAGTGGAGGGCTTCTTTAGCTTCTCCGGGTCCTTTCGCAGTGAAAGGACTCACTGGGTATTAAACCCGCGAGTCACACTCTATCGCGATACTACGCCAGCAAAGGGATAAAAACAAACTCAAGTACAGCTTGTTAAAGTGATGAAAAACTCCCCCGAAGCGCAAAGCATCCACAGGGGCGACTGCATCCCCAATCCATGTGCTGGTCATCAAAGGGACCACTTGATCGACATTGTCACAAAGTCGAAAGCAGTCACTTAACATTAACCTTTCGAGTGTATATTCCGTTTTCCTCCGTTTGCCAGAAAAGAAAGAAACTTTCCCCAAACTTCACTCAAGACGTACCGAAAGTACTTCTTCCTTCCCTTGCAATTTTTTTTTTAATAGGAATCACTCGATGCTGCAGCAGTTACAATAACAACCGGTTTAACGTCTGGTCGATGACAGTCGACTGCAGCAGTCAACCCAAAAGAGATTCCTTCGACTTTCCTCCGCAGACCCGGAATGTAGTGCGGCTGCGCAGTACATTCCGGCGCGTCTTGGGTCACTCTCTCCGTTACTAGTGTCATTCCGCATCGGATATTCGGGTCAAGCAGGACAACCAGGGCGTTGAACGACGTTATACCTTATTCGCCTTTGACACTTACAATGTTCGAGGCCTTTGATAAATAAGAAAGAAAAACGAGATTTTGTTTGTTCTTTTCCTCTCAAGGATTTCAAGCAAAGATATCTTTGAACTTATTATTTCACAGGGAAACTACGATCCAATAACTCAACTCTACCATAAAATTATGCAATTGTACTTTTAAGGCTCCCGTATACCTTAGCTTAGTGATGCGAAACAATCACAGATGGCACTGGTGTTTGTTATTGTTTTGCCGAAGACTTGTGTAAGAAAGCCCGCAAAGCTTATACGCTTGTTTTGGTTTTGAAAAGTATACCTTGTCACCAAAATTTGCTACAGCAGCACAATATCCCAAATGAAGTATACCGCAAGTTTGTACAAGTAGAAATTTTAAGTTTATAAATGACTACTAAATAATTGTGTGTCCAAAAAACATACCGTTTAGATTGCTTAAGTACAACTTCTTTCTAACGGCGTGTACACAAAATTTCCACATGGAAAAAGCAATCGTTTGAATAGGCAGAATTCGAGTTTTCAGGAAATGTCAAACTCCGTGAAGAGTAAAAAAGACTCTTCACGGAGTATGGTAGCCTGGGGGGAGTTAACGATTCCAAGCTAAATTACTACACCATGTCTCCAATTTTTTACCGATTTGCCTTACAAAACTTTGCTCCCTTCTCAGATTCAGACATCTTTAGTTAATGGCCTAATTAAGCTGACTCGCGGACTTTAAATAGATTTTTTTCGGTTTTTAGGGGTTGAAATGTGGCACAAACTAGCTAAAGTCATGTGGGAGTCACCAAACTTGGAACCAAACAGTAAAAAAAAAAAAGCTTCGAACCAAACAGACCACAAAAAAAAAAAAAAACACACACTAGAAAATGAGTTTCGTACCGGTTCGCACCCCTTTTGGTTAATTTTGGAAATTACTTACTCAAATGTAAGTGTAATCAATTTCTCGAATGCAATTTCGAGTAATATCCAGTGCTACCCGATGGGATACCAATATAAAGCTGTTTTTTGGTAGAGAACAATGAAAGAGAAAAGAAACGATATTTTAGAGCTACAAAAGAAAAAAATTAATAATTCAACAGGGAATTCTAGTGGTATAATGAGTCTCTACAACCAGAGTTGGCCTTACCTGCATTTTAGCTCCGAGTTAAAACGAAGGCGGAAAGAAGCATCATTTCATTTTCTTTTTCTGAAGCAGATTCTTTAAGATAGTCTATATAACGCACGGGAGTTTTCAGAAAAGACGAGATGGAGAAGAATTAGAATAGTTGGTCGTAATTCCGACAGACGCTAGAACTCAACAGCCCTAATTTTTCTTTTCCTATTTCTTTCTCCTTGTCGCAGCTAAATTTCCCCAAGGTCTAATTGAATCACGTGGCTATTCGAGCTTCACCATTGTCTCGCATTGTGTCTCAAGACTAACTGTGTGTAACCCTGACCAACCAGATGACAGAATAAACTAAATCATTTCGGGCCTTTTTCTCAACTTTTCATTACATTTCCTTCTTTTGTCTTTTTTAAAAAACTTGAAATAACTGGCACGCTCTTCGTTTAAGAAGGCTGTGTCAAAAATACGTGAGTCGCAGCTGACAAATTTTACGGGAGTAATGAAGCTTTTACAAACCAAGGGTGGTTTAACATACCATTAGCATAAAAATTATGCTGCAAAGTGGGGAAGTCAAGGGGTACGATGCGATTAAGACGGGAAGTAATAAACGTAGTATATGTCAAATACTTTGTTAGGAAAATATGGTAATAAAAACTGATAAGTTGGTTACGTGTTTTCTGAATCATCTTTCTGTGCTTTCTGGTATTCTTTGTGGTAACCTAACTCCCATATATATTCTCAAAGAAGTTTCTTTGACGAGAAGACCTCTCAACGTGTTGTTCTGAAAATACGATTACTTGAAGTTGAATAGAGCGTTTAAACGACAATATTCCCATACATATTTTGTTTAGGAAAATTCTTAGCTCTTAGATTTGCGACAACTTATATAACTATCTACAGAAGTCTAGTTTCTCGTGCTTTGTTCTTCCCACCATGAGCAAAGTAGTACTTAAGCTACTAAAGCGGAAATTTAAAAGTAGGATCACGTGGCTTTCTGATGTCATTAACATGTTATCAATGTCCATGGTAGCCGAGCTTTGTTTACAGTTTCAAGGCTCCCGTATAGCTTAGCTTGTTATGTCAAGATGGCGTGAAGCATGTACCTTAATTAATTTTGAAAAATGCAAATTAATTCATCACCCATGCGAATGAAAGCATTACAGGTCATTACAGTCGTATATTTTAAAGAAAAAACTTTTGCTAATTGAGTACGTGGTTATACAGTTATCCTACACACTGTGTTATGCGTAGAAGCAATGCGCGGCCATATACACCCTAGCAAAGCACTGCGTGCCACCTAGTGGTAGCATGCCAAGTTGTGAGGGAGCCTTAAGGACGGAACTGTAGTAAAGAAATCGTAGATGACAATGAAAGGAAGGCCTACGTTGTGTGTTTATTGAAGGATGACGGCGGTAATAGTGTATAAACGCACTAAACTGTATTGCGATAGGAGGGCTTGTGATAGCACTTTGCCATAGAACCACAACCAGGAATACGTGCGATTAAGACTCGCCTAACCGGCTTAGGATTAGATGTAAAGAATACGAGGTAGGACCTATAGTCTAGCCGGTTTAGAATAATTCATCCGCAACAAGAACTAAAGATTAAACAAGGTAACAAGCGCGTAAGCCACGCCTTTGATTGTGTGACGTCATAGCTAACGGTTTCTATTGCAATAAGTGCTCGGCTAGTAATAAAAAATTCATCAATGATCATCGTTCTAAAAAATCATGTAGACTACAAGCACTCTTTAAAATCAAAGCATGCAAATCTAAGTAGCTATTGCTGTTTAAGAATAAATGGCTACATTATTACTACGAAGAAGGAAGTAATGGTCAAGATGAGATACTCAAAATACTTAAACAAAAGAACTCGGTTTTGTTTACCAAATCGAAAGTCTCGTTTGGTTGCGCAGCATTAGCCCTACTTTAATTCCCTACGATTAAAAATGCCTTCTTAGACAGTAACTGCCCATGAGCGATCAATAAACGTAGCCTACAAAGCAAATTTATAAAATAAAAAAAGGACATATAGCGATAGACTGCATAAGCTTGGATGCGGCATTAAAAGGACCCCATTTATCAAGACAAAAAGCTACACAAAAGCTTTTCAATAAAAAAATGCCAACGGGTCAAAAGCCGATCTTCCGCCCGGAGCCAGCCACCATAACTTCCGATGCCGAGAGCCGATTTTAACCGCAAAAACTTCTGTTTAATCCTTGCTATTCTACTAGCTAATGCTTTCAACACGGACCCGTTACATACCCCAGCGCCACCCCACATTGCCCATTTCCTCGAGTCCCGACAACTCAACAAAGTTTCGCAAAAACATACAAGTTCACTCTTTTTTTTACCATTTTTTCCTACATTTTTGCGCTTAGTTTTTCCTATGATTTCGTTGATTTAATTAAACCAATCTCGGTAGGTTAAAGCGTAACGTTAGTTCGGCCGGCCTTACCCATAGTAACGACGACGCAATAACGAGTTTGACATGTAATTGACCGACTGCTACTCGTAACGGCAACGCGGCATAAGGACGACTCGACAATAGGACTACGGTGTACCCGACAAAGGGAATGCGAGCCCCGACTTAAGGACTACAAACCCCGACTTCAGGACTAGCTTAGGTTTGGATAAGGTTGAGTTAGGTTAGGGGTTTGTCGTCCTTGAGTCGGGGTTCGTAGTCCTTATGTCGGGGTCAGCAGTCCATATGTCGGGGTCCACAGTCCTTATGTCGGGGTCCGCAGTCCTTATGTCGGGTACACAGTAGTCCTATTGTCAAGTCGTCCTTGTGTTAGGACCTCATTATAAGTGAGACTCATCCGGTTACTGTGTTTTGATGGTACTGAACTGACAATACTAAAAAAAATATTATTAACAGAAATATTTCATTATAACGAACAAATAACGTCGCTTTTTGCGATAACGCGAGCTAAGCATGTCTCATTCCTAAAAAAAATTCCGAAATTTCAAAATTTTTCGAAATTATTTGGTACTTTTCGAAAAATAAAATCTAGGAATATACTGTTTTTTAATACAAGTTACTTGGCAACAGAAGAAGACCTTCCCTATCACCAACCCAATCGCTCAATGAAAACCTTAAAGGGGAAAAATAAAAGTTTTGAAAGAAGACTTTCTCGAAAAATGCGAAACAAAAGCTTCCGGGGGAGTCACGAGAGCCTATTTTTGCCGAGGCAATTTAGCGAATCTTATCTACATGCAGCGAAAAAAAAGAGCATTTCCTGCATTCCTACATTGGCGCACAAAGAAAAATACCGTTTATCACTCTTGTTTTTCTTCTTGTTGGGGTCGTTGCGTCCCTGAAAAGATGGATCGTCCAGTTCATTGGGACGTCCACCTTCTCCTCGCCATCCTTCTTAGCGGAAAACCGGCATCAGGATGGGCAGTCCTGCCTGGTACAAGAAAGTTCCTGTCTTCGCTGGCAACTGGGGTATAAATGCCCATGTCCATAGTCTTTCTCTCTACAGCCGATCTTTTTGGCCATAACCTTAAATGTTCAAGCACTACTGCACGCCAAGCGGGTAACGAAAAAAAATCAACAAAAAGAAAAACAGACCTGTACATCTAACACAAAGTCTTACAAAAGATCAGGTGACATTGCCATGCATCTTCCTTCCTACGTTTTTGGTGCAAGCGAGTCTATTTATTGGAAGTTTTCGGTGGCGGAAGCTAGCACGAGAGCTATATGAACACTCCCTAAAAAATAATATAAAAAAATAAGAAAAACATGCTACAATAACTGGGCAGGACGGATAACAAACGGCCTCCTGATGAGGACGCAAAAAGCCAAGAGCACGTGTTCAAACTTTCAAGAAGAATCGTTCCATGTTTTGGGTCCATACTGTGTGCAGTCCAGGGACCGTAAACTTGGGATTATTATTTCCTGCCTACTTCTTCCTGTGGATCCATTCCGGTATTTCTTTTCTCTCTCTATCCCTTTTATTGTATTCTCCTTTTGCTTTTCAGCTAGAAAGATCCTTAAGAAAGATTCGGAAAATAAATACTAATGTTCTTTTCGGATCAGCGATAAAAAAGTCGCGTCTAGATGTACCATTATGGATGTTATGTATACATGTAGAGGTTCCATTTTTGGTTCTTCCTAGATACACAAATTAACAGCCGCAAAGGCACTTATCATGTTTTGCTTTCCGATTAATCTTACTCTTACTTGTGTTTAATCAAGTCGCAATCCACGGAAAAGCTAATTATTTGTACTCGTTATGCTTCCTGCCTGCCTGACTGACTTTTTTTTAAAATACGGCTTGTTGGCCTAAGCTTGTTACCGTCGTTTATTACTTCATAAAAAGGGTATAGGGGGAGGAGTTAGAAATATTTGTAGTTAGCTTACTTCGTATAGTTGCGAAATAATTTTAAATTGATTCACCGTTATCCGCTTATGGCTAATATATTATGAATTGGAGAAGGATACACAGATTTAGTGTAATAGCTAATAGTACGTTCAACTTTAACGTTAAAGAGCGTATACCAGGATACCAGGCTTAGCACAAAGGTGTTCCGAATTTCCCCACGCCATCTGCCAATATGCAGCTTCATCTTCCCTTGTTAAATGCCTGGCATAGCTAGAACCGGGCTCCCGTATCACAGTCCCGTACAGCCAAGGGAAAGTAGACACAAGGACGCCGGGTCCCGACATAAGGACGCCAGGTCTATGAGCAGAAGGACCAGTCGAATTTCGAGTTTAAAATTACTTAACGCATTACTTTGATGCCAAAAAAAAAAATCACAGATACGCACTCGACTAGCTTGTCCTATTTTTAGCCGCTCGGTAGAAACTTCTAAGCGTTAAAGGTTAAATGATGAATTATACAAAACTGCAAATTTCAGAAGTAATAAAAAGCTTCTGGTGCAAAAACTTTGAAATTAAGTTAAAATTAAAATTATGAAGAAAATAATGTAGTTATAAGGTAATACGTTACGTTTTATAATAACGCAAATTACTCCTCTATAACCAATGCAACAAATGAAGCTAAGCATTCGGTTGATAAGTTTTGCCAACCAATTAAAAAGTCTTATGTTTAACACCATAAAGGGCCCTCACGGGATTTGTTTATCTTTTCAGTTTATAGCGACATAACCTCAGAACGTGTGTGTCGTACATGAGGAAAAAACACAGACAATTTGCGTTAATGTGACTTATTTATTTTTTCTCTCAAGTGTGTCGACTGCGTGTGCACTGTTCTAACCACCTTCTAATGGTGGCAAAATCCCACACAGAAACAGCCATGCACACATAGATTCCTTTGCAACAGTATAATAGGGTTTGGTCTAAACGGCCTCGCCGAAGTAGCATCTAAAGACTCAGATCCATTTTGCGGGGCAAGCTCGTTAGGTCAAGCAAAAAAAAAAAGGTACCAAGCTATTTCTGCTTCCCCTTCGCCTCACTAGAGTAGACTCAATGTGACACATGAGCCCATTTTAAAAAGGTCATAACAAGGGATCAGCTTGCCAACTTAAGCCTTATGTTATCTTTTCCGTGCAAGAACGCATAATAATGGCCCCCGGAATTCCAGAATTTGAAATTATATGTAAGCCCCTTATTCCTAACGGCAATGAAGGAAAGGAACATTTTTCTCGTGCTAAAACTTTTGCCTAATCTTGAATTTCCCAAATTCTATTTTTTTTTTNTTCTTTGATAACGACAGAGTATTACCAATCCGACTTCGAATTTTTCGAACGAAATCCGACTTCGAACTTTTCGAACGAAATCCGATTTCGAACTTATCGAACGAAATCCGACTTCGAACTTTTCGAACGAAATCCGATTTCGAACTTTTCGAACGAAATCCGGCTTCGAACGTTTTGCCAATCGGAACCTTAACAGCTGTAAGAACAGTTTCTTGCAATATTACGTTACCAGCAAATTAAGAGTAGCCTTGATAGTTCGCGATCCCGAAAAATAAACCCTCCAACCAATAGTGTCATTACACCATAATGTTTAGCCATCAACCTCATCCCTCAGAGGCCGCCATTTTCCATGGTCCGGTCACGCGGAAGTTTGACCTGTAATGGAAAGTGGACCGCGCACAATTTCTACAACGTAAAGAACGCTACTGCGTGTAGTGGTAATGAAATGCCTCGGACCGCAAACATTTCTCAGCGCATCCTTCGTTCTCTCTCTCTTTCTCTCCTATTTCTCGCGATTTGGAAAAGATTCCGCGAGTTTAAATTATTAGGAGCCATTGATGTCGTCCCTCGGGTCTCTCCATCTAAAACTTAGCCTCCTTCTGTCCTCTTCTTTCCTCCGCTTATCGCGTTCACGTGTCACCAGCTTTTCCGTCGACAAGTCTGCTCTTGCCCTGACACCAACTGCCCCTCCATTGCGACTCCAAATAAGCAGAGCGCAGTCTTTTCCTGCTATTTCGGCGCTCTTCAAGCCCTCAATTCTAACGAATCCTTTTGTTTCACCAGCTTCTTTTCTTCACCCAAACTCATTTCTTTCCCTTGGCGATAGCACCATCGTTCCCTTCTCCCATTTCCTTTAAAAAATAGTGATTGTTCAAGATATTTAGCGCTTTCTATTTAGAGGGACATTTCTTGTCTCTTAGAACGACTCAGTTTTTTGCATTATGTCGACAAAATTACTGCCTCCATCATCACGAACTTGGAAAGAAAGAAGGAAAAGGGGGTATCGCGACTCTTATTACAGCTGTTTGCCGTAAGTAGAGTGCTGGCAAAATCACGAATTTACGGGAATGGCGAGACCGGAACCCGATACTTCGCTCCTACGAGTTTCGACTAACATATAGGTTCGAAGGTATTTAGGGTGTCTGCCAGGCCAACGCAGATAAATTACGAGCCACTCCATCACCCTCGGACTGGGCTTTGGCGCTGAACGTATAGGCCGTTAGGGTGGAAAATCCGAATTAACACAACGGAAACGGCTGTTCGACTCCGTTACGAGGTTAGATACCTTCTAATTAAACTATCACTGCTACATCTTCCCGGCTTCACTCACAACTCCTAGCCTTATACAACCTGCCAAACCCAATTGGAGCTTTTAGTCCCTCGGAGAAGCAAGACACATACAAGTGGGAAAACACTGCTTCATTTATCTTATTAAATGATGAAGAGTTCTTTTCTTGTTTCATTCCTTTAATTTTGTTTCCGGAAATTCAGAGAACGA
>JAGJRP010000465.1:0-44196 GCA_022832235.1 Lepidurus couesii | reverse complement strand
CCAGAAAGCCACTGACGTTAAACAACACCTAAGGTAACACACATTAGGTCTGAAATCATATAAAAATATAGCAGATTGTATACTTTACTATACCAAGAGATCGTGAGCAGTTAAGGAAATTCTTCCAGCGTTATAAAACTCCACAATCCAATAATTATCACGTTAATCGTCGTACAATCTTGGCCGTAAGACACATCAAGGACAATTCGACAAGAACGGCATGTATCTAACCTTCTCAGGAGAAAATGGCATTTCGAGTTGAAGAAATATTTGTTCAGTGATTAGCAAACAAAAAGATTATTTTTTTTAGGCCGTATTAATAATTACGTAACAAGGACGACCAACCGCTACATAAGGTTGATCTCCTATTGTAGCCCTTTCGTTATTACGGGCTATTCTATTCCACTAAATTATTTGATACACTTCAGTAATCTTTCCTAATAAATCAATAACTCAATAAATCAATAACCACGTGGTACGCCACGTTTTCCCTCAGCTTCATTTGCATAACAGGCAAACGCAAGACTATAAGCGAAGAATTAAGGGTGTTTCTCCTAAGAAAAAAATTTGCGAACTGAAGCAGACAACTATGACAAAGAATAACACACGGAGGCATCTTGCTTGGATTTGCCAAGCCTAAATTATGCAAAATCGTCCGTTTCAAACGTAATAAAATGTCTACACGATAAACAGTACATGGGTTTACATACAAAGGTAAACTTTTATACTGTGGCCCAAACTTCACACACGAAGCTAAACTAATGGGTCAACAGGAATTATGTGTGTAACTACAAACAGAGTAAAAGTAACTTACCTTAGAAACAGAACTGTCCCCAAAGTTTTTCATGACGACAGGACGTCCACATCCAACTTGTCCGACTGTGCGAGCGCGACCAAAGGAGAGGCGAGGCTGCAGGCTGAGCTGCGTTACAAGTAGCATGCACACAGGTAAAAGACGTCTATTGGACTTCAAAGCGTTTGGGAATGTACGTTCAATTTCAGAAGTAAAAACGGCCGACATGGTGCCGAAAAATATTTGTTTAAATACAAAGAAAATATGCTTCTAAAAAGCGTCTACTATACGTTGAATGCAGGGATTAAGGTCTTCAAAAGACGTCTACTGAACGCAATACGTGTGTTGATTTTAGTGTTAAAGTAAATCAGTTATACGTTTATTTTGATTTGATTTGGCGTACGTAACCAGTGTAAAAACATGTATAACCAGTGTAAAAACATGCATAGTGCCTTTATTAGACCACAATAAGGCATGCCCGCCAGTAGGTCTACTATAGTCAAGATTGGACGAGGTTATTCTTCCCGCTTTGGATAGTGAATTGGCGTTGTCGTGGCATCATAAGCAAACCTGAAATATACACGTTGTTCACCTTGAAGCAATCATTGTAATTCCCCTTCCAGCATTGAAAATTGTCGTCTAAAGAAAAATTGTCTTTCTTTCAGTAAAGCTCTTTTTTTCTCCTAGTTCCGAAGGAAAAAAACTTGCCAGCTGCTGGTCTATTAATACCAAGTATTATTCATGTACAGTACAGCCCCACCGTGTACTGTATAGCTCCTAAATAAGTGTATCAGGAAAAGTTCGCAGATTATGCAAAGACCTAGAAAAACAACGGAGCGAAGTGGACCATACATGTACGTACACTGGTTCAATTTGCCTTTCAGTGTAAATTCAAGATCAGTTGGTTGAAGTAATACCTAAAGGTGAAGCCCTGCAAGATGGCCCCAGTTTCCTGTTACATTAAGCATGCGTTCCATTGCGTTGCACTGATGCTAACGCTTCTCTTTTTTATGCGTTTCGAATTATTTGGTCCTTTGGTAAGGGAAACGACCCCTAACACTGTGAAGGATCCTTGGCAAACGTACGGAATACTAGGTTGTATCTCTCTCTACTTTTGCCGATTCGTAATTTTGCTCTGTGCACCCCAAAGCGTTTTCAACTTTTTGGGTCTCGTGCTTTACAACGCATTTCCCGGAAAGCCCAAGCAGGTTGACTTTCCAGTAAAATTATCTTTAATTTGCTTCCGAGTTGTCACCCGTGGCAGCTTTCCAGAATTAGTGCGTAAAAACGTGGAACGAAACATCAACACTTGCTTAGACATTGGTTTGGAAAACTTCATGGTAGAAGTGGTTACGGATAAAAGCATTCACCTACCTATCAGCATGCGAACCAGAGAAGTCGTCGTACCTGCAAACTATCGTACGAAGACAGGCGTACTTTTCAAAGGACGAGCTTTGCAATATGCGTTGGAAGATAAAGTGAACATTCTTAGCGATCAAGACTGGGTTGTGCACTTGGATGAAGAAACTTTACTTACGGAGTCGTCAGTTAAAGGAATTATTAACTTTGCTTTAGCTAATAAGCATCCTTTCGGCCAAGTACGCGAGTTTCTAAACGATAAATATTCTCAAACTCTATATACTATAAGATTTGTTGCCAAAATTCTTTTCCGACAGGGTTTAATTACATACGGGAAGGAGCAGGTCGTCAATTGGTTATGGACACTTTCAGATGCTTACCGTGCAGCTGACGATATGGGAAAGCTGCGATTCCAGTTTTCTTTTTTCCACAAACCATTTTTTGGATGGAAAGGGTCGTTCATCGTTGCTAAGGTAAAACTTTCAGAAATAAGTAAAAAGATTCACATTTTTACTTTTATTTTAGATGGAAGCTGAAAGGAAAGTTTCGTTTGACCATGGCATCGACAGTTCTGTAGCCGAAGATTGTTTCTTTTCCTTGATGGCTTACAGCAAAGGTTACAGCTTCGATTTCATCGAAGGCGAGATGTGGGAAAAGAGCCCATTTACGATAATGGACTTCCTGCGCCAACGCAAGCGCTGGCTACAAGGAATTTTGCTAACAGTCCACTCTCCTTTAATTCCCTTCCGCTACAAACCTTTGATTGGGCTATCCGTATACTCGTGGATTTTCATGCCATTTGCTGTTTCCAGTGTACTTTTGAACTACTTATATCCGATTCCTGTGTCTCAAGTAATGAAAAATCATACGTCCGCGTTGATTAAAGGAAAATAACGTGATTGTCACTTTTTACTTATTTCAGAGCTACAACGTTTTGGCACTCTTCATAACTGCAGTAAACGCGTACATGGGTTTGTACGGTGCGTCTATTTGCTTCAGTTTCGCACGGCTGGGAGTAGTAAAGTACACCCTCTGTTTAGTCGTAGGATGTGTTCTTGTCACTCCAGTCAAAGTAATAACAGAGACTATAGCTGTGACGTGGGGAGTGTTCTCGAAGAAACACGAATTCCACGTGGTCAACAAAAATTTGAAGACGCAGACGCTAATCGCCACTCCGGCTTGATTTAAATAAAAAATAATTGTCTTTGGTTTTAAGTAGGAGGCTGTATAACTATTTGAAAGTGAAGAGAATTTTTATTATTTCTCACTTGAATGAAAGTTGAATGTTGTTTATTCATTCATCATTACGAAATTACGTTTGAGAACAGAGCTGTTTACAAATGTTCCTTGTGTTATGTTGCTGTATGTTCCGCTTCAAGAGGTTCAGTATAGGTTCCAAATAAAAATCCGTAAGCCAAATTTCATTGTTATTGCAGTTTACTTACCCAGCAAGATTTTGTTTCAGGACTTCGGGTTCCCATTAGATTTTGGGTTATATTTTCGCAACCCAGCACAATTGACGAGAGTTAATTGTTAGAGACTGCGACACCGGAACTCCCGTCCAATGCACAACTTTTTGACCTGGGCGTTGTTAAAGTAGTCCGACCCTTATACTTCCTCTGTTGCCGATCGAATAACACTGCCTGAGTTAAGCCTGCTACGTAACCCCATCGGGATAACTAACTACAGTAGACTTTTTTCAACCAACAAGTGAACAGGTAACGATGCTAAAGTTCGCTCGCATAAACAGCAAAAGTGAGGACAAGTTGTTCAAAGGCACAAAAACAACCAAACCAGATAAAATCGTAAGTAGTCCAATCACTATCGATCAACCAAGTGAAATTTTAGTGCCGGATGAAGTGGCTATGCAGAAAACCATAGTCCTCTCCGACTTGAAGCGACATTTTCAAGTGGCTGAGGGTAATAGCGAAAAGCCTGCAAGTGCTCAACTACCTACCTTTACAGTGAGCATAACCGTGAGAGAAACCACTCCCAAGATGACCGCCAGGTCAATTAACGACGATTTTTACCGCTCGTTTGAGCCCATAGAAAATTTCCAACTCAGCTCGATCGAGGATTCATTTCATCATCCCATAGAATCGTTACCTTTCGTTCCCGACGTTCCTACAATCACAATTACCCATGATAACGAAGCTGCCAATGAGTTACAAACACAAGCAGAACGCTTACCATCCTCATCCTCTCCGGAAGTACAACAGTCAGCGACCCGTAGCGACGTGGACGTAACACTTTGCTGGACAGGGCCGTACATAGAGCAGCCCCAGGAACAGGACATCCTTCAAAGTGTGCAAAACGCGTTCTTAACCAAAAAGAAGTTAGAAAAAGAAGAACTGGAACTCGCTAGACTCACGTCAGAATTGCACACTACACAAACCGCTTGTCACACACTTCAAGACAAACTCAGTTCCCAAAACTTGCCGTAAATTTACTAACTTAACTTACGACAACCAAATCTTCACTCATGTTTCCTAGGTTCGGAGTTCAACATGCCCTACATAGGCAGTTGAAAGAATTGCAGAATCGTACGACTCAACTGAAACAGGCCATCGATAGTCAAAAGCATTCCATTCAGGAGCTGGGCGACAGTTTCGACCTGCTCATGGAAGAGGGCCGACAAAGTATTCAAGAGCAAAATACCTGTAAACACAAATAACTAAAAATAAATATGACAATTATTCGTAAAATTATGTCGGCGTTTTATTGCCATGCCTTTACAACCCCTACGGTAGTGCTGCACAACACAAGACACTCATGGCGTTAGAAATGGTTCTCTCTTTTTTTTTACCGCTTTCTTTAGCGACAATGCCGTGCGGGTTTTTTGGTCCCTAACACGAGGAATAAAATCTCTTAAAATCAACAGTTGGCTAATGCACGCAAATACGGATACCTGCCTCCACCCACTTACAGTAAAACAACTCCGTATAAACAGCAGAGGTGGACGTGAGTGCGAGCTACGGACAAAACAGGAATTTGCTTCTCAAACCGGCGTTGAAAATCAATAAGCATCATACAATTTTCCCAAATATTCAAACATGTGCACGAAATCGTATATATATATGGTGATCCTTTCATGACGTGCTAAAGGAGCAAGAAGATTTTTCCTTCTTCTATTGGTCCGCCATTTTGTTTGTGTTTCACTTAGCGTACCAAACAGGCACTGGTCTGAGGAAGGTTTTCGCTGTCTATCCTAGCTATCAATAGCATCTGTCCTATCCAACCGGTCGAGGGAATCCAAGGTATCGTTGGAGGATGAATGTGAATGGGAACGAGTCAGGTCCGACAACTCATCCAGATGGCGTTGCTTCTTGCGCACGTTCCAGTGCAGGCACTCAGCCAGGGAAGCAAACCAATCTGTAATCTGGTCTTGAGAGCAGATAGATGGAACGGGGTAGATCGAAGTGGTCACTCGCAGGCTACAAAAGAGACCCCAGAGCATTAAACTCCATACAAAGTGCATAAAGAGTTCAAAAGTGACTTTGCCAATGACAACGAACCTATCCCCTAATCGTAATTCCTGCTGACGACGACCATCAAAGGAGATCCAAGCCGTGTTGCGGGCGTCTGGGTGCAATGTGATCTGCACAAGCACAATGCAGGAGCATTAGCTTACACCCCCACCAAGATTACACAAGTACTCAACAAACACTTCCTTGTTTTTATTCAAGGAAGGTTATAAAGGTCAATGGACGGTGACAACACGGCCTGGGTTTCTCCTCGTGACAGTCCTGATAGGTGAAAAAATAGAACACGAGACTTATGCAGCAAATAAACCGCCAGCAACTAGTTTTGTGTTTTTTTTTAATTGCTTTTAATTGGAAGCCACGAGGTATACTCGCAAAAAATAAAAAATAAAATGACAGAAAAAAGCGTATTATAAATGGCGGTGCCACAATAAAGGCTACGATGGAAAAGGAAGCAAAGTCGTACCTATCTCCATGAAGGAGTTCTTGCCGACTTCGGCCATCAAAGGAGACCCAGGCTGTGTTTCGACTGTCCGGTGAAACTGAGATCTAATGCAAATTTTACCCACATATTAAGTACCATTCCCGCTCATCTCCAGATATCCAGAATAGAATGTATAACCAAGTAAAGTTTCTCAGCTTACCTTGAGCTCAACTCCAGCGGGTACTACAATGGGTCTAAAAGAGAGTGAATGAGGGCAAATGGGAGTGACCATGATGGCGGGTACGGATGGGTGAATCATAGATGCTCCCGCCGCCACGGCGTACGCCGTCGAACCGGTCGGCGTGGACACAATGAGTCCATCCCCTTGTACTGAGGTGATGTGCTTCCCGTCCAAGTACAGATCAATGTTGGACAAGTAAGGGGAGGGTCCGCGGTCAATCACCACTTCGTTGAGAACCAGTAAATTGGTCGGTGAGCCTTTGGTATTTTTCCCGTTCCCCGAGTTCATTTCTTCCTTCCGCAGCATAATACAGCGTAAACGACTCCTTAGCGTCAAGGCAGCGTTGCCTGGAAACAACCAAATTCATACATTTTAGTCATGACTTATGTAAACAATAAACATAAACAATAAACAAATAAACAATAAAAATACATAATAAGCTAACTCGAACTCTCAGCAAATCTTAAATAGCATATGAATAATAATTTCGCAGTTCATACCTTCCAGGACGTTGTTAACTTGCTCTTCGAAGTTGTCGAACTCGAAAGGTGTCAAGAAGCCCAAGGAACCCAAATGGAAGGCCATAACAGGTGGTACTGATTGCTACATTAAAAAATAATTTTATTACAACTAGACCTTCTTCAGCCAGAACTTCGTGTACCTTTTTTTATATCTAAACTATTCTTTTGTTGTGGATAAAATAAAAGGCTTACTTGGAACAGTGAGCTAGCATAAAGCAAGGTTCCATCGCCTCCTAGACAAACAATGAAGTCGATTTTGTCCGTCAAGTCATCCTTGCCTTCTCGGAATGACATGAGCTTATCTTTGATCCCGACGAAGCCTGGATGATTGGTCAGCAAGGGGTCATCCAATACTGTGTGCTCCACGAAAATTACCATACGCTTCTCCTATAAAATGTCGAATAAATAACAGAATAATAAGAAATAAATATAATCAATTATTTAGTTTTAAAAGTGCTTACACTAATTAGCCATCTCACGAGCTGCACAAAAGGTTGTATCACGGTAGCATCACGAATCTTCTTGATGACCAGGACGGTCAGTGGAGGCTTGTACCATGTCAACCGTTGACTCGCAGGATCTTGAATGGTCCTATACGAAGTAAATAAAAACAAACACACGTTAACGGAAAATTCGATTAGAACTAAACAAAAAACTGCCCAAAACTCGTCACAGTACCAGGCTAACTTTTCTAACAGTCTATCCAGCTTCATCTCGGAACCGGTGATAAGAGTGATAACCAGGAATGTCACGTTTTCGCTTGCGTTTTCGACGCACTGGCGTCGATGAGTCCAATCGAAACAATAAAAGAGTAAAGCCAGAGGTCTTCGTACTTATACTTAAGAAATGAATAGCCTTTCTCTCTGTATCACCCTACCTCCCCCCTTTACAACGGCCCTGACAACGCCCGTGAGGCGGGATTAACGTTTTTTAGTATTTGTAAGCTTGGCTCCATTGCGGCAGTATTGTGGGTGGACAGACATGGGATTTTTGGTAAAACAAACCTGCGACGAGCTTTCTCTGCGTTGGCTTAAATGTCTGTCTCTCACTTTTGGATGTCATGGCCACGAAAAAAAAAAAAAAAAAAAAAACTCCCGCACCACGTGAGCTCTCCGACAGTCACAGTCTGAAGAACATAGCATAAACAAAGTACTCGGCAAGTATTACGTAAAATTTAATGTTCACTCTTTTCGTCCTAAACATCAATTACTACTTTAAATATTATACATTTTAGTACTGTATATAAATCTGTTAACACCCCCGCCACAAGAATTTTTTTTTAAAGAAATTTCCCAGCGGAAGTTGCCGACTATCCGCCTGGGTTTTTCCCGCCAACAGGACGCGAAAGAATGTTACCTGGTTTGTAAAATCTGAGGTGGTTTCGACGAATGCATTTGTTGGGATACTAAATAACGCAAAATCCCCCATCGTCGCCGAGCCTGACACCGGCTTGGGCTGTTTTCGCTCACCATGCTTGCTAACAGAGGTATAACTCGAAGAATTTACTAATTGTTTCCCTTTGTGAAAAGAAGTGGGGAATTTTCTGGAATCGACGAAGCTAATTTGTACAAATTTGTACTAATTTGTAACTGAAAATTTGGATTTCCGACTTCGAGAACAAAAATGTATCTGTGGTTGGTGGACAACGGGTGCACTTGCGGTTGCTGTACGATACTAAATGATGGTTTAGGTTGTGTTATATATAGGCTGCGGTAAATCGTAACGGGTGGCTAGTCCCATTACCGATTTTGTCGCTGCGATTGTGTGAGAGAAAGGGAAAGTTGGAAGTTTTTGGGGTTTCGGTTTCGTTGTTTTGCTGTGCCAAGTGACATTGGCCTTTAAAAAAGGTTTTTCGTATTATCTTTCTGAAAACAACCCGAATCCTACATAACTAGTTCATAATAACTGCTTCTTATCTTAACTCACTATACTACCCCTTCTCCTGCTTATCTCCCTCCCCCTCCCCCTCCCCAGTTTTGCAATTGGAGAATTACCTTCACCGGAATATAATTAGCCGCGTTAATTAGAACGAAAACGAAAGGGATTTGCATTTGCCAATGTTTTACTGTCATTGCTTATCCGGCTCAGGTAGTGCACACACTAAAGCAGGTAAGTTCATAAAGATTTATTTTAATTACGGACCAACTGAAGGTCAATGTCTATGCGAGAAAGGGAAATTCCCGTTAATCTACTTTTTTTTCAAGATTAAATAAAAAAACCTCAGGTGTGCTTTCCATATTTTAAAATTAATATACAAAGGTCAAAAAGGAACGCCAGTGTGATTCTTTAGTGGAGCAATACCTTTTATGGACAAGAGATAACAAAGTGTTCAATAAAAAAATGAAAGAATTTCTAGAAACTAAGCACGTTAAGGAGAATGGTTAGGGTCACTGGATGGTCAAGGATCGAAAAAGACCTTTCATTTTTGCTGCTTATTCATACGGCCGCAATAAAAAGTAAAAAAAAAATGCATGTAAGATTTATATTCCTTCTCATAAAGTAGGATTTTGAAATCGACACCTCATTATGAAGCTCAAAAATGCTACGCCCTTGACCGACTGTTCTTTGCTTTCTCTCATAAGCAAGAGTCCCCTCTACGCACGAGTAAACATTGTACAGATATACGCAAGGCACAATATGCGACCTCGTAATAGGCTATACAACGTTCACTTTTCTCTGCCAACCCTGGCGTGACACCTCACTTCTTTTACTATGCAGATTGTTATGCAAAACACCCAAGTTCCACTTTCGCAATACGATACAATTCTTGTCTATCATTCAGAACAACATCAAAACTTACTAGTCAAAACAAAACAGATCAACGCGTTACAATGTAATCCTAAACTCCAGAAGATGCTGCTATCCCTCAATTTGCCCTTAAAGCGCGTTCCACTGGCTGCACTGGTGCAATACGTCACTCAGTGGGTAAAGATACACATGTTTGACACTGAGTGCCAATAATATTGCACCAATGCAGCCAGTGGAACGCGCTATAAATTGGACTGAACTGAGATCGTGAGAAAACTAAAAAACATAGTTGACTTAATAAGTTTCCACTGCCTTGAAATGACTTTTTTTGCCAACGCCAATTATTTCTTTGACTTAGATTTCCATTTTATTTACTTTTTTTTTACTGCAAGACTCAAATGAAAGGAAAACTTAGTTTCAATTCGAATTTCCTACTAAGGAAACTGCAACCTTTGTAGCAAGCTATTTTGACTACCTTGGTATTTATAATTTGAAAAAAAATAAGAAAAAAATAATGCTCTGTTCAACCGTCAACATGGATTCACGTTTCATGTTTGCGCACAATACTGACGTAGCTTTTCTGTCTACCAATCCACGTCGAAATTAGGCGGGAAAAAACAAAATCCAATGAATCCAAAAACAATACTGTCAGGTAGGCAGTGTTCTTTTTTTCCCTGCTATGTTATTATTGCCATTGCCGCTTGAAAATTGAGGCTATTGGAACGCAAAGCTAAGTATTCCATGGATTTTGCACTGACTCATTGACCCAATAAGAGTAACTGAGCCAACTATGCATGACCGGTTTAGCTAATCACTTGACCAACACGCAGCAAAGCGACAGCAACCTCAAATAAAAAAAAATAAAAAAAATACTAGAACAATAAGGTCCCCTCGATTGTTACGATAGAAGTTGCACGTTGCAAGTGGCCTTGGCATAGCTCCACCGTTGAGTGCAACCACAATCACAAAACAGACTTAAGAAAGTGAAAGGGCTCACTAATCTGTCACTAATAATGTAATCTATTCCAAATTAACCCGCTTAAATGTACCTATAATCCCTAACCAGTAAGTCTAATAGGAAACACTGACTTGAATGAACTTAAATAGCTTACATGACCATCGCCGAGTTTTTCATAATTCTTCCACATGGTCCGAATTGCTGGATTGGACTCGGGGCATTCAACGATCGGGTACGTCTGCAAAAACACAAAAAATACAACTTTTATTACTTTAAACGGACGAAATAACCACTTCTAATTAAGCATATAAATTCACAGAAATCACTTAAAAGACGATTGATTTTGACCCAGAAAAAGATCAAAATTCAAATTTTATCACACGATATTAATCACACGTAAAAAACAGGGTAATCTTTTGAACAAACCTAATCTTCTTGGGGAAGTCTACGGAAGGCATTCTGTTCTGCGTTAGAAGCAAGAAACAAGAACGCTAATATAACTGCATATCGCTCACCGTTCAACTAAAGCTGACCATGAAACACACGTGCTTATATAGCTATGGGGAACCGTGCTCCCTTTGGGATACCTTAACCTATCTTAGCGTTTTGCCTTGGACGAGTCCAAAGTGCGAGAAGCACAAAAAGCTAATAACTCCCCTTCAACGTCAAAGAATCGAACAACTTCCGAGCGCAAACGCATACACCACGCGGAAACACGCGTCATTTTACATATCATGACGATCAAAGGAAGGCACGCAAACCCGGGAACTTTCTTGTGGGCAAAAATATCGAGGTCTTTTTCTTTTTATAGCAACTGCCAATACATGACCACCCATACTTCCTGGACACAAGACCGGAATCGAACCACACGGGTTAGGCAAACATCCCCGATAACCGAACAGCAAAGCACGAACGGAATTCTGTCATTTGATACTTTTTAAAAAAATAAACATTACCTTACTCCTTCACGTTTCACATTACTCAGGGCGGAATGATGTAAGAGTTCAATTTGATCTAATGATTCAAAACTCATGGCTAAGCTGTGGGAATATCAGGCCGGACAGAACGACGAATCCCGAACATACAAGAGAAACTAAAGATATGAAGACTAAAGGCGTGTGTCCAGTTTTGTTATCGTGAGCAACCCTTGTCCTAGAGTTCAAATCGTGACGCACCCATGAAACTACTCTAATTGGAAAGCTCAAGTCTTCTAGTGCTTGTTATAAAGAATGATTGAACGCGGTATATTTTAATTCCTTTTTTATGACTTCCCATCGCAAACGAGAGGGAGAAAGAGTCCACTTTCACCAATTCGTCCAGAACTTTCCCGCTAGTATTGTATATCTTTTCCCGTTTTCCAGGGAGTGAAAAGCGCAGAACTTCAGTAAAAGAGAAAAGTCAGGGATGACTGTTCGGTTAAAGCACTTCACAGTAACAGAATTGGCATATGTTGCTTCTACCAGGGATACCTAAGATGTGACTAACTATGAACCGAGCAGGAGTTTGCAGTTGTATAGATCTTGTCCCATGAAAACACCACAGAGGTGTGCCCTACTTAGGATTTTTCAGCGATGCCAAGCATAAGACCATCCAGCAAACCAATGGGCTCTAGCCCGTGCGAGACGACGCGAGATGAAAAGTGGGACGGGGCAAGACGAGACGCTGCAAAGTGAATCCGTAAAAAGATTTCAAGATTTTTAAGAAAAAGGGTCACGTTGAGCCCAACGACTTTCCCTTGTCTAGCTAAGTTGTCTAGCTTTATCATCTGGACAATTCCGCTGCATCCTCAGAGCTGCTAAAACTGGAAGAAGCTACGTGAAGCTTTACTGTTCGTTTGTCTATTTTGCTTCACCTTCTGGAAGCTCAACGTGGGCATTTTCCCAAAATTCTGAAGACGTGATGTTGCGTTATACAGAGAATCGTGGATACGGAAACGGAATTAAGAAGATGAGAAAGCCACGTCTAGGTTTATGAAAGGAGATCGTGAAGGTATAATTAAGGCTAATTCATGGTATTCTATTCAATACGAGTCACCTGGCTAAGGGGGCAAAAAATAAGCATGATGAGAGAGGGCTTCGGTAAGTTTCATTACTAGCTAGGTAAATGTACGCGCAAAAGGAGCCGAAAGGACTTGACATTGAAACGTGACGCTGTTACAACTACTTGCAGGCCTTGCTACACAGCCACAGGCTGTTGGCTTTGGTTAAGAGTGACTTGAACTTATTCGTCAAGCTGGTACTAGCAACGTAAACGTGATGTTGTTGAGGTTGACTTACTCGGATTGGCTTTGTGATTTAAAAGGCTTTCTTTCACCCTGTCCTACAAAGCAAAACGTTTAATTTATAGTGACAAAATGTCATTACCTATCTTGAGAATGAGTTACGAGGTCTCGAGCTGACAGACAATGTGATCTGTCACGATGTCTGCAACAACCATTACTTATGTGTACAGCTGCTGGACTAGAAATTGCATCACCGTTTATCTCCATAACTAGAACGTTTCGGATCAATTGCACGAATGTAGACTTTTTTACGTAACACACATCGGCGAATATTATTACGCCGGTTATCAGGAGACAGGAAAACCCAAATTGGGTACTTTTTGTAAAAGAATTCTACCGCCAGTTGCTGAATATGGGTACTTTAATGACTCGCCTCGCTTGTTACATATTTGTAGGATTTGGCACAACTTTAAATAGGATGCTATTCTATTGATTTCCTGGCTCGTGTAACTGGGCGGCGTCCCAGTTATCAACAATGAATGCCAGCCGTCTTTAAAAACTTCTAAATAAAGCTATTGCAAACGCCATCTAGTTAGAAGACATCAAAGCTCCCAGACCGGGAAAACACGAAATGTGGACAAAATAAAGGATACTCACGGCCAAGTTCCGGATCTAGTCCGCCGAGGAATCTGTAATACTTGCTTATGCTCATAACTGGATGCAACGTCTTCCAAGTCCAACCGCCACACTACTGAGCCTACTAGACTGCCTTGACATTCAAACTCTTCCATGCTGGCTTCGCTATTGTCGCTCCACAGGCTTTGCACGGAACCTCGCGCGTGTCTACCGGAAGAGCTAGTTTGTCTAACACCAAGAACGGCATTTGGTACATTACCCGAGGTCGCTTTCAGCCACACCATGATCACACAATCACAGACGCTATGTTACGAAGAAATTAAGCTAACCGGATTGTATCTTTTCTATAGTTCAGTCACAAGAGTACACGACAACCCGTTCTGGTATAACGAGCGCGCTTGGGAGTTCCTAAAGAAAAGTAACCTTGCAGTCAAGTAACCGCGTTTTGTTGTTTCGTCACGCTTACGCTGTTAACAAAGACCAGCAATAAGAAAAAGACGCAATAATTTGTTTGCTCAAGGTTAAAATCATTTAGCACGAAGGATGCCAAGAAATGTCGTTAATGTACAGCTTAAAAGGAAGACGGGAAACTAAAGGGAAAAAAGTTTTAAACGGGCACTTTCTCCTCGCGGAAGGGAAATCACGGCCGTGGCGAACGCACACACACGAACAAATACAAGTAGAAAGTTCTTTAATATGCCAACAGCCTCTGCCCCTTGTCGCGAGAAAGTAAAGCCCAACAAGGAAATGATCAAGAACACTTGCCAGCCGTTTGCTTTATATAGCAGTCCCTAAAGGACCATGTCTGGTTGCATAGGTTCAGAAGATTTGACAAATTCCATCAATAATATGCAAGGCCGGAAGGTCTTTGCACCACCACGATATTTCTACGAAACAAAAACATGCTCAAAGGCAAGGTTACGGGCCAGTTGGATTGCAAAATTTCCACGGATATCCTCCCATGGTTTACGTGATGGCCTTCCACTTGATCATTGACCTTACACAAGATTAGAATCCCTTTGTGAAGATCAGATCATTACTCTTCCCGAGTACTCAAAAACAATTCACTGAAGGATCACAGAAATGGTACAGTAGGCAAAGGGTTCAGGCGCGTCTGACGTAGCCTTTACCCGTAACTTAACTGCTCTGCGCCGCGCACATGTGTGCTACACACGACTACTACTTCCGTACACGCTACAGTCCCCTTTAGCATGTTGAACGGTCCCGAGTAAGAACAAAATTAGGATAATCAGACCTTACCTACGATCACGGAGTAAGTCTAAGGGCCTCATCACCTTGAGATCAAAGATAACTTTGTGTCCTGAAACTGCCTTGTAAGTTTCTGATTAAAATTCTCTTCGAAGATTAAATATTGGCGTCAGTGAGTCTCACTATATTTCCCTGAATGACCCTGAAATCTGGATCACACCAGGTTCCACGCCACCGTACTACGCTAAATCCAGAATACAACACAAGATGCGAGAGCCCAACCTGTGAGTCGCAGGTACCTGTCACTGCCGAAATTCGCTTTCAGACCTGTTTCTAGAAGGTCAATTCAGCCACCAACTTCCTGGTGTTTCTTGAAAATTGCTTTTTCTAATATAAAGTCTAGTAAATGAAAAATTCCTCGAGGCTTGGCGCCTATTCTTGGAGCGACTGATGGCGACACTTAAAATTCTAGAGCTGTAATGAAAAGCTTACGCAACTCCTTTACCGATATCTTGCCGGTTCCCGTATGCAAACGTCTCCACAAATCCGAGCAGCCTTCGCATTCCCTGGGTCTTCTTCCTGTCCAATGGCTAAACAAATTAGTTTGGGCACAACATCTCTAGCTTCTTCTTCGTGTTCTTCAGTCACGATTTCGGAGCCGTTTCCACTCATTTCACTATCACGTTCATTATACAACGCCATCTTCTTGTGTAAGTGGGTCCTATAACTCAAGCAAAGCCAACTTGTGTAAGTGGGTCCTATAACTCAAGCAAAGCCAACTTGCCAAATTGCAAGGCGCAAATAAGCCACTTAACTTCAGAACGCCAACTTTTTATAGAAAACGGGCGTCTTTAACCTTGAATCTATCATATTTACTGTCCGTTGCAGTCCTCAACAGAAAGTAAAATGGAATGTGAACTTTCCTGTCCGTCTATTCGAGAGGTCACTAGTCAATTACCAAGAAAAGGGGCGCGCTTTAGTTCATGACCTGGGGTGAACTTTAATCAGACAGGAAGGTCGCCATTTCCTGGGAATCTCCCAAGAAATTTCGAAAACTAAACTTATAGGGAGCGGAAAAGCGTTCTCGCATTTTTACCTTTAATTGCCTGACATTAATTACAGACAACTTATGACGGATATCAGAACCACACCCAACACCTGATCGAAAGCTATAACGCCAATCATAATCATGATAATAAATCGTCACCTAACATAGCCTCTAGTCAGGAGATTGATCTTTCCAGACTTTCCCTTCATGTAACCATAATAACTAGTCTGGGACAAGTTGAGCTGAAAAACGCGAGTGATTCCAAAATGCAAATCACGGCTTTTCTTTTTGCAGGATGAGACTACCACCGTAAAGAAGCCGCTGGGCTAGAACCACATGCTCCTCCAGTTCTAAAGTGGACCTATACGCGGGTCCCGTTGACCATGTTTTGCCGAACAATGCACAAAACACAACTCAGAACTGATTATAAGAGCAGCTGGGGTATCCTTTTTCAGATCTGATTACGAATTCAATTTAAGGTTGCCTTTTCAGCAGCTCATTTGAATTGGCATCTCGGCAAATATGCTTTAGACACGCCTCTTTGCAATACTCTACTAGCTATTTCTACAAATATTCCCATGTGTCAAGGTTCTTTTAGCATTTCGAATCAACATCCACCCTCAAGACCTCTATACAGGTAACAGTAACGGGTTCCCCTCCTTTTGCTCATAGCCCGAAGATACGGAATTTGTTCCTTAGCTATAATTAAACCTACAAAGTAGAGAACGGAACAAGCTAAAAACTTGTCATTAAGTACCGTTCCGGTACATACACTCCCACGCTAACACAAATGCGAGAAGTAATTTCTTTGTAGGCAAATGATTTTTTGTTGTTGCTAAAGATAACCACAGCAATACAATTCGTGATTTTTTATGATCAGCCAGTAAAGACTATGCTGTGCAGGAAGAGTTACTCCGGTTAATAAAAAAGCTGTGACTAATACTGATTAGAGAAACACCGCCTTAATGCGTGTTCCAGCTCTATCATTATATTAGTTTAAAAAATACGGAAAACGTTGGTGAATGCCATTCCATCACACCGCTGTGAAGAACCGGCTAGGAAACGGATAACTTTCTAAAAAAAAAGGGGAAATTTTGTGTGTGTGAGAGATACCAAACCTTTGTCAGAAATATCTTCCTCCCTTTTTGCCCTTTTTTGCTACCCGTTATACCGTAATCCCTCAACCTAGTTATTGGAAAACAATGGCCAACAGCTAGTAGTCACGCCAAGTCCACAGTCATCCTTGTCCAACGGAAGCCCTGACAAGACGTTTTTATCATATTAAAAATGCCATCAGACAAAGTAACCGGGTTTTCTAGGTCTCCGTAACAACGCTGCTGTTCCGATTTCGCCTATAGACTAAACGGAGAAAGTTCAAATGCTCTTTCCCAGCAATTATTTGGTTCTAAAACTAATTTTCCGCAAAACTATTTGGTTCTAAAACTAATATTAAGCCCATTAGTACCCATCTAAAAGTAACTTACCGGAATCCTTGCACTTTTTCTTTGACGAAAGACGCATGCGTTCGCTTAGGTGAACCTGTATCTTCCATTTCCATTTCGAGCATGGCTCTCGCCATATGAATGTCTTCTTCTAGCATCTTGATGGTCTGGATTAAGATTGCGTCACTGATATCCTAATAAATTCTCACTGGTTAACAAATGGCTTGTTTTGCCGGTTAAGGACAATAATTAACGTCACTTGGGAGTTAAACTCAACGAGCTGTGCAATTGGCCACCTTGAATTGCTGCAGCGGTGTCGTACGCAGTGGACTATGAAGCAGGAGCCGATGGACTGATGAACTTAAGTCTATTTTACGCAGCGAGAACCTAGAGAGTCGCTAGGTTCAAAAAGAAAGGGGGCAAACTATATGTGTACGCAAGTTGTACACGTTTTCTGATGAGGGAGTCGAAAAAAGGAACCGTGTCGAGCACAAAGGTTGTGAGAGTATTCGCGGCTTGGTATTTGCGGCTGGACTGAACGGTTTGTGTCCCATGTACCGCCCGCTTTCCAATTCTTCACTGATACTCTGAAGCCCAGTCCAGCTCACAACAGACAGCAAAAAACATACACTTCTAAACCTGTTGGATAATGCTACACGTCCTTAATTGGGGAACATATTCAAACCGTAACCAAAGTGCTGGCCGGAGGTGTTCACGCGAGGTATGGCTGGCAGCAAATAATGGCCTCTTGAAGGCTTCTGGCATTAAAGCACTATTTTTTGGCACCCCCAACCGGTGACGGAAAACTCGTCGGAACAACTAAATAACCGCTAACAAGATGAATGACTTAACTTCCCTTGTCGCTCTCTCTCTCTCTCCCCCCCCCCTTTCTTTCTTTCTTTCTGTCTTATGTCTTATATCCCTTTCGACGAACGCCTAAGCACTGATCTCCAATCTGGACGAGAAAAGAGTCTTAAAGCGAAAAAGAAAAACTTTGGGAAAAAAAAGGACAGGATGTATAACCGCAGGCCAAGGAGGCTTCTTACTTGTAACTGGGTCAGTTCAATGGTAAACTTATTACGGGTTCGATTTCGTAGTCGTCTTGACTGACTGTCGATCGTCGTATTCCATGCTGCTGTGGTGTGTTCCAAATCTCCGCCCCACCCCGATTCATTAGTATGCAAGCACTACAAATTGGATGCTTTACGAGGGGAACAGGGCACGATCCAAGCAAGGTATGCTAGAAAGCACAACAGGTGGTATTATCCATAAAGAACTTGGCAGATCCGTCTTGCTGCTCGTTCACCCCAAGAAGGCGGAAAGAATCTTCTTTTTTTATGAACTTTTTCATGACTTGTGTGCTATGCTGGCACTTCAAGCTTGGGACATGCATAAAGAACGCTCAACCTGGACCACTTGTTGGGCGGCGTTCAGCCATAAGCTTGTTTCACGGGAGACGGACACTCCTCTTGTGCAGCCTTTTCTCCTTTTTTTTTTTGGTGGCTTTGGGCTTGACCTGTTTATAGTTACAGGGGGAGGCCTAGTTTTCCCTACTTCCGCCCAGTCCCCGATCAGCGGGTCGCTAACATTCCAAAATTCCACTTTTATGCCTCAAACAAGGAAATTTCGTTTACTTACATCTCCAGGCGGGACGTCCCCACAGCTAATTTCCGTTGTGATAGTCTAACCTACATGATAACGACGGATGTGGAATGTAAACCATATGGCTGCTTTGTTTCAATTTAATGTGAGTTTTTGTCGCACGCGAAGGATATGACGAATACACTCCTAGGAGTTCAAACGTAAAAAAAGAGCACGAAATTTTGAAGCTGTTTGGTTAAACAGTGTATATGCGACATTAAAATGGCCCTTATTACACACAGCAGTAAGAAAAAATGCAGGACAAAACACTTTCCACTTCCCAACTGAATTTGTATGAAAAACAAATTTTTTGGCCACAATCTTTTTTTCTCTTCTCAGACTAACAGTCGTAAGTATGTGGAGTAAGACCCCGAACCTTATAACTATTTGTTAAATTTTTACAATTTCAACTTGCTTCTTTTAAACGCAAAACTGCAATTTTTCGAACCAAAAGTTGTGTCCATGGAGAGAAAAAAAATTCGCACCGGGAACCACTCAAGGCACAGTTAGTAGAATTTTCTCATTCATCAACCCTTATGTTTGTTTTTGTTGTTGTCCCCCAACCCCTCGAATTCAACTCGCACCAAGCACGCTAGTGGGCACTGCATTTTACAAACTAAGCTGAACTAATTCTATGACAAGGAAAGAGTGGCAGGATTTTTCGTTAGACAAACTCAAATGTCGCCAAATCGAGAAGCGTAATAAAAACCTCAAAAACATACCGTAAAGAGCCCACGCTACATCAGAGAACGGCAGTGAACAAAACTGGTGAACTGATAAGCATTCCTGGAGTGGAGGGAGGGCAATTTGTTTTGCAGAAATAAAAAGAGGACAGAGTAAGCAACAACCAATCACTCGTGGTACACCTGACAGGGTCCATCGTTGTAGAGGATATATTGCTGACCGATGTTGACGGAAATTGAGGAAAAAACTATAGCTATTAAAAGGAAACATACGGACTAGGCATAATCCACGTTTCTTTTGTTTTTCATCGTTCTTTATTTTATGTGATAAAAAGAGACTGAGTCCCCCGCTTCTAATGAACTAACCGAAGCCTCACCTCTGGGATATTGCTTCGAAATAAAGCAAGAGTGCCATTATCACAGGCACGAATTTTGAATCGTTGAATTTGTTCCATCATCCATGCTGAGTCTAATTAAAGGTCTAAATACAGGTAAAAAGACGTTGGTTTGGTTGGCTTATAAACGGGGAAACCCAGTGAAGTAAGTAAGAAAAAGATGGGATGGGAAAACGTCCAAAATTTATAGCCTGCGGTTTCTATTGTCTTTTATTTTTATTTTTTATGTGTCTTTTGTTCTTTCTTGTCTTTTGTGTATGTCATTGGTAAAGGGACTCCATTCTGCAACTGGCACAGATGAATTTAAGCTTCACGATCGCTCTTTCTCTCTCTTTCTCTCCATCTCTTTAGCGTCTTCGGATTAATTAGCCCTGTGAAGCTTGAAATCTTCTTCCCATTACTAATTCACCACTTGTTGCCGAGTCACGCCACTAAAAAGTCAAATGAAACATAACCATCAGAACTGAAGAAAACATGTCCAAATAAAGCGACGATAATGTCCTCGGTGACTCAAGCATGAAACTCAAAAGAAATAAGAGGTTGCAGTGGTTTCTGCGGTGCAAACAAATGTTAGTCGGGGGGAAAAACGGAAAATAAAATAACTCCCTCTTTTCCACGGTTCATATGCTTAGAAAAACAAAGAAAGGTCCGCGTAAACACCGCAGGACCGCTAATGATGGCCAAACCCCATGCAAAGCTCAGTGTAAAAAAAACACACATAGAATTACCAAGAATCTTTGGCTTGAGTATAGTTATGGTATAAGTTTTACCCGCATATTATAGTTGGGAAGTATTAGACCGAATGGACGGCTAGCTATAGAAAAAGCGATACACGTAACAAGAAGATAAAAGGGTTGATCCATTTACGAAAGACATAAGAAAATAGGGTTATATAGAGAAAAAACGGACCCGAAATCAAGAGTGAAAGCTTGAATTCAGTTTATTACAGTTTCGTGGCAGAGGAGGACGTGAAGCTAAACTTTCCCCTTTTTTTGGCGGACAAGCTTTTTTTTAATATTAGCAAAGAGCATAAAGTTTGGCCAATACTGAAGCGAAAAGCGCGAGTCCCGGCAAGGGTGAAAGTACTGCTGATCCAGACTGATGTCGTTCAGCTTTGAACAGTCCCAAAGCTGCGCCTTTGCTGCGAGATTTGTCTTTGTGTACCACGACCCGTCTACTGCTATTCCGTGATGGTTCCTTGCGGACCGGTTCTTCGTATTGAAACGTTGAACCCGGGGCGCTGTGACTCAAGACAAGCGACGAAGGAAGCGAAGCCGTTCCTCTGCGAATGTTTCCCCGCATAGTTCACAGCAAAGAGAGCAGCGTAAGAAAAGATAGAAGGGGGGAGTGCCAGGTTTGGGGGGTAAGAAGGATTAGTCAAAAGCTCCCGCACAAAAGTTAGCAGACATAAGGAAAGAAGTCAGCATTCCATGTTAATTAAACAAGCAATTAAACAACGTCAGCCCGGATTTCTTACCTGGTACAAGGAGCTAAGTTGACGGCCGATATAGCACGCTGGAAGTTCAGCACGCCAGAGTTTTGGATCTTCAAACTGTGAATACAGCCCGTGAACCCTTGCATGTACCGTCCACCGGTCATAACTTCGGCATTGGGCAAACCGCCAATGTAAATGTTCCCCTTGGTGTTTAGCGTAGACAAAGCACCGCCACTTTGGCCGTGCTCAACAAAGATTCCATCGAGTTGCAAAGAACCATCGCGACCAATACGAGTAGCCACGATCCTATGACGCTGGCCATCATCGACTCGCAAGGAAGTGGCAATGTGCGATGGACCAGAGCCCAACTCATAGTTGAGTTCCAAGAGACCATTAACCACTAAGAACAACATAAGTTTTACAAAAGTTTGCGAATTAAGACCCAATTTCCTTATATCGTACCGGCTAATGACAGATAGTCTTTATCTTTGCCGTTTGTTTCGGGTTTTTGGCCGTGCCAGAGCAATAATCCGTCAGCTTCCGTGGTAGAGAAGTCGATTGTGATGGTCTCGGGAACAGAGGAGATATGGGGCAGGAGGGTCTTATCTATTTCCGCGTAGCTTTCGCCTTCGAAGAAAGCTTCTTCTCCAATTTCCACTCCTAAACATTTACACAACGATTACAGTCAACACAACTTTGGGACTCCCAAATCTATAACGATCCAATTAACCTGGCAGACGGACTACAAAAGCCATAGCCGCGTTCGTTTTGTACGATCGAGTTAAACTTAGACTAGACTAACTTCATTGACTTACGACTATAAACGTTCGTTTTAGTCTAAATTTTGAAAGTTTACGGAAGTCGACTTGGAAAGTGTTGAGTCCAAAACGAACGGTTATATGCATAAGTTAAAAACTGCTCCACCCATGGGGCGGTGCTTATCGGAAATAAACAATCTACGAATTGTTCGTTTTTCGAGTACGGATTTCAATAGCAAGTTATTGTCTTGTTCTGTGGGCAGTTAATTTCTTCCATAGAGCTTTTGCCAAATTACGCCTTTCGCGGCAAGAGTTGGCGAAATCCGCCATTTTGAGTACATTAAGTTAAGGTAAACAAACAACAAACTGTTTTCCGTGAATATTGGTTTTGCTTACAGCTTTTACAAGTAGCTCAGGTAAATAAACAAAAAGACACAATAAGACACAAAGCAAAAGACACAAAGCAAAAGACACAAAGCAAAACCAGTATTCACGGAAGACAGTTTGTTGTTGTTTGTTTACCTTAACTTAATGTACTAAAAATGGCGGATTTCACCAACTCTTGCCGCGAGAGGCGTAATTTGGCAAAAGCTCTATTCTTGAATCAGTTTTTAGTATTAGCCGGACAATTGAAGACTTGAGACCTATACTAAAAGTCGACTTTCAAAGTCTAGCACGAAGTTTACCAGTCTCGAACTCTTACAAGGGCAAGTCTTGGGTAGACTTTTAAGTCGACTTAAACTTTCGTCAAAACGAACGCGGCTCATGTTTAAACTTCACTGTTCACACTATACAAACTTGACATACCTCCATCGAAATAAAAAGACGGAAACCATTATTTCCAGTGCAGTGTTCAAGTTATTCAAGATTATAAAACATGTTTTCTATCACAGTAGATGGCTGAACAACCCGAGAGCAATACTTCTCCGAGAATTATCAAACGAAAAGATTCACTCAATGCGGAAATTGTACTAAAAAAAACCGAAAATCTTCCTGCAGTGGTAGCCTTCGCCAAAAGTTCAACTACTATATATAATCAAGACAGGGCATTTCTCTAATTTTCTTCAGAGGAAACCTATTAGTTCGTATGTTAAACCTGCAATGCTTATGTAAAATAATCAGAGAACTCTCAATAAAATTCTGCCACGAGCATTACTCACGCTGTTGTTGTTGTAAAAAACCCACCAAAAAAAAAACCGATTACAGTCAACACAATTTAGGGACTAGAAAAGAAAAAGGAAAAGATATTACTTTTTTCGCAATCCGCTCCAGAGACGCCCAAAGGACAGTTACACTTGTATGAATTGGCAGTGCCAATGCAAGTGCCACCGTTAACGCATGGATGCAGAACTTGGCAAAGATCCGCTTCGATCTCGCATGACTTGCCACTATTTCATGACACACGTTAGTTTGGCAAATAGCAGTAAAAAAGCCGAGTCATGTTACCTGAATCCGTGTTGGCACTGGCATTGATAGTCCATTGATCCCTTGCCGGTTTCTTCACACTGCCCGCCATTCAAGCAGGGCTTGCGCTGACAAGGTCTGTCAGCAGCACAATCTTCAACATTAGCTGCGTCAATAACGGAGTCGATCAAATCGAAGTTCATGCCCGCTACTTCCATCTACAGAATCCCCAAAATTCGGAACTCATACTTCAAAATAATCCAATATATCTTACGAAAGAGACGCAGCCTTCGAAAGGAGCAGTAACATTCACACTAGGAGATACACGAATCCTTTGTTTATCCCAGCCGCCGACATACAGCTTGGTATTGAGATTCAAGCCTTCGGTGCGTCCCGGAGATCGGCCACGGACTTCTGGTTCTTGGTTCATAATTAAGGAGCCAGTTTGCATATTACGATCCACAACGACATGTACCCATTCCCCAAGCTGAATCTCTCGTGCACTTCGCAAGACTGCGGGACCTTTTTTTTAAACAATGGGGATTAATCCATGTTTATACGCCAAACCGCATAACTAGTTAGCGCTTACCAGATCCTGTATCAAATCTGAACTCGACCCTCTTATCCTTAACGGCCAACGAGGCAAAATCGCCTAGACCATCTTCCTTTTGAGCACAATAAGCCAAGATTCCATCCTTAAGCTCTCTGGGCTTAAATCGCATAGACATCTTCAACCTATCAAGTCCATCCATTTGTTACAGGAATTCTGCAAATCTTACAATTTACTTTTTTAAAGCTTTAGGAGTCGGGTAAGCCACGTATGCTCCGTCACGGAAGGCAGGCTCTTGGATTTCCACATCTACGTCACAGCGGGAACCTGTTTTGCCAAAGGGACAATAGCACTCGAAACCTTGGGCCGAGTTTACACAGCGTCCCATTCCGCAAGCGCCTGAGATATAACAAAATAAGAAGAAAACATTAACAATGTCCATTTTCAGCTGGAAATAACATTGAGTGGACAAACAAACAAGCAAAAAGTATGGGAAAAGGTTATTTACCTGGGTAGCAAGCATCTCCCACCTTTTGACAGCGATCACCGGAAAATCCTGCGGGACACAGACAAGCGTAACCTTGTTCCGTGTGGGCTTCTTGGCAAACGCCACCATTTTCACACGGATTCACAGCACATGTCTCACAAGAGGTGACACCTTTGCTGGTCTGCGCATCTTTCATTAGTTCATGGGACACGGAGCCTACCACCAATCGGCTAATGCAACCTACGTAAGAAACCCTTGCATTAAAGTCTCCGAGAACCTGATTAAGAAACATTATATAAGGCACGTACCAACAAAACCGCGGTTGAAGCCGGCTAGCCTGTGAATATTGCGCGTGTTAGGCACGCCTCCCACGTACATCGGTTCAGAGAGATCCAATCCTTGGAACTGATTGGCCGAAACGGATCCAAAGAACGGTCCTTGCTCATCCACAATCATGGTTCCTGTTAAGAGGCGCAATACCGAGCATAAAACGATTTATTCTATGTAAACTTTTCGTTACCGTCTTTGCGGTTGCGATTGAGTTTCACAGTATGCCATTTGCCTAGTTCCAGGGGTTTGTCTCCTCGGATGACAGCTGGGCCGGCTCCGACATCGAACCTAAATTCGGGATATCCGTTGCTCAAACCGAAAGACACGAAGTCACCTTTGCCATCAGACTGTTGACCATTATACAAGATCAACCCTAAGAACATGGATATTAAGCTAAGAATTTGACAGGTTTAACTGAAGAAAACTGGGTACCATCGGAAGACTCGGGCTTGAAAGAAACTTCAATTTCGAATTGGAAGTAGGCATCAGGCAACGTAGGGAGCGACATGAAAGAGACCGGGGCTTGTGCAAAGTATGGGACCACACCGGTCACTACCAACATGACGGGAATGTCCACTTTGCCGGCAGTGCTTTGAGCTGTGCAAACGTACGTGCCTGCGTCATCGGCTCTCACGTCAGTCAAGTTCAAAGTGCTCTAAAAAAGGCAGAATGCATTAGACGATTAGAGAGAATAATCGACACGAACATTACCATAATATTAATCGTAATAAATATTTAGATGAATCTTAATTAATATTAACATTAATCTGAGTTAATATTAACATGAATCGATACTAATATTGACATGAATCGATATCAATATTAACATGAATCGATATTAATATTAACGGATTTTACTGCAGAATTTTTGGCCTTCAATGCATGTTTGAATCAATGTATCAAGAAAGCTAACGAAGGAGGAAAAAAACTTACTCCACGGATGAGGGCATCGCGACGGATAACTCCGCCTTGTTTGGACCAACGGAACGTGACGGGCGGTCTTAAATCAGTGCGGCAATCCATCACCACAGTTGTACCGAAAGAAGCTGTTCGCGTTTCGACTGTTGAGGCAGCGGATTCCGTAACAGCTAAATTAATTAAACAAAGAAATGAAGGTCAGTCTCTTATTTCTACTCAACGTGCGTGTTCAAGTCTTACTTGGTGTCAGACAAGTGTTAGTTTGCGTGGGGGATATAGAAACACACTGCGTTGTTATTCTTTGTTCTAACATGTATCTTTTACGCGAAGAACTGCTATATTTTCCCCTAAGTAGTTCGACTCACCCGCGTTCATGATAAAGATTTTCCCTCAAAAATTCCCAGAAAAAAATTTAAATAAAATTCGGTGTCAATCCATGGGTTACTTGCAATGAACCCGCTTAGCATGGTGCAAAAAATCTATCTTGAATTCTAAAAAACTTTGATCTCTAAGAACTCGAATTAATTGCATCTGTCGAAAACATTTTGATTTTCGCAGGAAACAGTAAATAAATAGTATAGTAATAATAAATAGTATTTACAAATTAAATGAAACAGAAGTAGGTATATTCCCTACCTTGGATGGAAATGACGTATTCCTGTTCATAGGTCGAAGATCCTACTCGGATTTGGCACTGGTAAACTCCTCCGTGTTCCGAGCCCACAGACGGAATCCTACGTTTGGAAGTACAAATGAACATCAAATCCATTAAAAAGTTCTTTTTTTGTCTGAAGTACCTCAAGACGTTGTCGAGAACTTGGACATGGCGTGGCAAGGATGCTGAAGCCATTTTCTTCCACGTTACGAACGCGTTAGGAGCACCGGTAACTTCACATCTCAATTCCACGCTTTCACCGAGACGAATGGCTTCGGTACTGCTCTGGATCTTGAGACTAACTTGACTGGTTCCTACACAAATCCAACACAAAAACGGCACGAATTAACACAAACACCCGACAAGAAAAACAGCCTGTTAATTAAAAAAAATTAAGCCACCGAGACGGACTTTGGCGTGGCTTAAGAAGCTCCATGAAGCTCATGACAAAATTGGACCAGTTTTGATTGGCTTTGGGCAACACGTGTACAATAATTATCGAAAACGAACGGAGCAGCGTAGTTAAAAACACATGCAAAATAGAAGCAAAATTGGGATTTTGTAAGAAAAACCGTCAGCATTTTTTCTTTTACAACTCCCTCTGAATAGTTTTTTTCTCCGTTAACGCGTATAGGCGCCCTTACAGTTCAACAGGTAAGGGTCAGTAATTTGTAAAGACAGTCAACATACTACCTTTCAGCTCCACGATGCTGGCTTGACCCGTAAAACTGTCTTGTGCCCCGCCCTCTGTCAAATGCTCAAAACGACTTTAAACACGAAAAAAAGTTGCCCGAAATCCCTTGTGCGGAACCCCCAAATAAGAAGCTCATTCTCGACGTAGCGGACAACGCGGCGCTACAAGGCTAGAAATGTCTTTAAAACGGAAAAACCAACCCCTTTTCAATCTGCAGCCCAGTTCGTCCGAATAATCCTTCAAACATTGGATTATTCCATCACAGCGCTGAGATAACGGCAGGCACACTGGCTCTTTGCTACAGCGGAATTCACCTTTAAGGCACAGCGAGTCCTCTACCAGAACCACAACACAACATCCATGAGAAAAGCGAACCAACCTTTTTTTCCCTTTCCAACTTCGTTTTTCGTTACGTACGTTAGTAAGAGTGTCTAGTTAAAGACGAGGAAGACCGGGACTCACAAAACTACCACTGCAACTCACCATGCTAACTAACTACTACACCAGAAACGCAATTTAAAACTTGTTTAAAAAAATGAAAAATTCAACACTAAAAAGAAACGTTCACAAATAATCCATACACCTTATACCAATGCCATGCATTTTTATTCATGAAATGACGGATGCGGGATAAAAAGGGGTCATAACATCGGAAAAAAGGTCTACAAAGGGAGCTAAAAATTATGGCAGGATAAAAAAAATATAGCTAACAGAAATAAGGAGTGGTCTTTCTGAGAAATTAAAATTGGCAGTAACACCATCTACACTGTAAAGTGCAGACGAAACGTGACAAAATGCATGCTCTGGTTAGCGACTACATCATTCGTTACGCAAAAAGGGGGAGGAGCAACGGAAAAGCCAACCTGCTAAGGTCATGTCAAATTCACAACTACATATAGTCCTTTCGCTGTGGGGTTTGAGTTCTCATTTGGAGGAAGTGTACTAGAATGCTAATGAATAAAGTGAATAACTGCGCCGATTTTGCAACACGAAATTTGCCTCCGATGATAAAAGCTTTTTAATTTGCTCAAGATTAGCTAGTACGGGATTATCCTAACAATTTTTTTTAACCACGCCCACACGTAGAGAGTAAAGAGGGGAGGGAGGGGTGCCGGGTGAGTGTAAATTCTCACCCAAACTGAAAGCCTCGCTAGACGGCTTACTTACTTTGTACGCGAAGCAAGACGTAATCCGACGTGCGCGTACCATCCAAAGCCGCTACGTCACAGATGTATCGGCCTGAATCCGAAGTTTGGACGCTGACCAAACGCAAAACGTTGCCATCGGGAGAAGCGTTGGGTGGCAATTGGCCGCGGTCACGTGACCAGCGGACACGTGGGTACACGGCAGCTGTTGGCGCGTAGCAGCGAAGTTCGGCCGAAGCACCGACTTCTACGGTAACTTCTCGCTGATTTCCGGTCACGACAGGCGTGTCTATAATTACAATTAATGTTAGTTTCTGTTTTGCTACTTGCAATCCCGAAGATCTACGATTGTAAGGTGGGGATCTGGGAAGGAGGATTGTCAAGGATATCAAACACATGCAAGCTCTGCCTACTAGGCGTTCATGGCTAGTAGTAGGAATATCGAAGCGTTAGATAGTAAGCTGAAAAACGTAAAATAAGCACGAGTTCGGAATTCGCTACACTGTTTAGCGAGGAATTTTTTTCTTTACCTGTTCCCACGTACTCCCAAAAGAAGGGAGGACGGGGGTAGGTGGGTAAAGATCCTTTATATATGGTATGCATGAATTAGTAATCAAGGTCAATTTAGTTTCAAACCTTTAAGAAATTTTCAAGGCCAAAGATCAAATGTCATGCTAGTTTACCCACGGGAGAAAATTTAAGGAAAAAGTGTTTGCTTTTACCGTTTACGATGACTTCAGCAACAGCCTCCGCTTGTCCTACAGAATTCTTGGCAGTGCAGGCATAACGGCCAGCATCGGATGTAGCAATGCTGCGGAACTACAAAAAGAATGACATTCAATAATAAGCTAACACTATACATTGATAATTGGTCAAATAATAATTGTAAATAAATAAAAGTAAATACAACAAATAAATAATAAATGTAAATAAACAAAAATAAATATAATAAACAATAAATAAATAATAGTAAACCAATTTAAATACATATAAATTGGTACAATTGGTCGCTAAGATACCTGGAGTTGTCCGTTGTTGACTACGACAGAAGGCGGTAAAGCTTGTCCCAGTTTGGACCATTCGATAGTGATGGGCTGATCACCGGTGGCTGAGCAGGTAATGAGCACAAAATCGCCCGGACGGACTGTTTGCTGGGCGGGATTGAGAGTAATGCGAGGAGGAACTACAAATGAAATTCAGAAACGTGTGCGTTATATACTCGACCGTGCTAGAAAACAACCTCAGTTCACGAAATCAATTAAACGGCAAATGACGGAAGTTATTTTTTTTTTCGTTTACCTGTACGAGCTAGAATGCCCAGGTAGCAGTGAAAGACGAGAGAAACACAGAGCATTTAATACTTCGCAGTCACCCAAGCATGCTTTGAATTAGGTTTAAAAATTTTTAAAAAAGGGGAAAAAAGCCCAACCACTTTGTCTCCTTCTTTACCTTCCAGATTTAAAGCGCAGGGGTCTCCTTCAAAAGAGGCCAAAAGCGTGATAAAAGGGAAACAAAATAACAAGAACTTCAGAAAAACAAGTTTTTAGAACAAAACTCTCAACTACAATTTCCCCGAAGTCACTTAGCGATGAATTACGATTTCTAGCTTAAGGAAACTCTACAAAACAAATCCTGTGATGGATTGCTTACCGACGACTTCCAATCGCGTAGAAACACGGAAGACGATTTCACCACCGGCAGTATTGAGGCCCACACATTGGTACTCTCCGGCTGCTTCTGGTTTGACATCATAAATGTAGAAGACGCCATCTTGGACGCGTCGGTTTAATGGCATGCTACCACCGTCGCTACGGATCCAGTCCAAATACAAGTCCGGGGAAGCGCCTTTTTTAACAAAAATTCTCAATCAAGACCCACAAACTGGCACTCCAGAATACTATGAAAGAGGTTCGAACTTTACCATAAACGTAACACCTCATTTCGGCCGTCCCGCCTAATGGTACAGTGAAAACTTCGGAAGTGACTGAACCGGTCGGGTTTTGGTTTTCAGTACTTTCTCCCGTGTCGATCACATTATCTCTGATGTCTTCTTCCACAATCAACTGGAGGCGTTCTTCGCTGTCACCAGCTGCATTACGGGCATTACAACTGTACGTGCCTTCATCGGCCGCTGTCACGCGCGTAATTTCGTACACGGCTACCTGGGGTGTTTCGCGGATGGGTGAGTCCAAAGAACTGTAACACGCAAAATTATCTCGGTATTACAGTTTGTCTGAAAGAGTCCTAATTTCTAACGTTCGGGAGTTTCAAAGAGCTTTGCTTCTTCGCACACATTAGCTGCGTTCGTTTTGTACGTTTGACTTAAACTTAGACTAGCCAAACTTCCTTGAGTTACGCTTATAAGTGTTCATTTTAGTATAAACTTTGAAAGTTTACGGCAGTCGACTCGGAAAGTCCAAAACAACGGTTATAAGCATAAGTTTACAATTGCTCCACCCATGGGGCGGCGCCTGTCGAATGTAAACAATATATGAATTGTTCGATTTTCGAGTACGGATTTCAATAGCAAGTTATTGTTGGTTCTGTGGGGCAGCTAATTTGTTCCATTCTTGAATCAGTTGTTAGTATTATCCGGACAACTGAATATGTGGCTGAGAAAGATGTTGACGGGATAATTATCTCCCATTGGTGGTTTGCAACTTACGCTCGTGCTTCTTGTCCCAAAATTCAACACTTCGAGGAAAAAATCGTTGATCGCCAATTAAAAGGATTGAAAAAACAATTAAAATATAGTAAAAGTAGCGTATTCTTGGAGAGCACGCAGTGTCTCGGCATGCGCGTTAACAAAGGAAATAAATAAACAAGGGGGCGGGGTTAAGTTTAAGTCTGGGCGCATGAATACTCATCTATAGATTTGCCTGACTTGAGACCAAAACTAAAAGTCGACTTTCAAAGTCTAAGTCGACTAGCTAAATAAAACGCTTATAAGCCCGAAGGTTCCCCATCTCGAACTCTTATAAGCGCAAGTCTTGGTTACTCTTAAATCGACTTAAACCTTCGTCAAAACAAACGCGGCTATTGCAACCTTCCACAAGGAGAGAAAACATGTACTTACTCGTAGAGGAATCCAGTGCGCAGGCGCTTCCATGATACGCTAGGGGCGGGTTCACCTTCTGCTCGGCATTCTAAGCGTTGTCTGGAGCCAACTTTCACTCGGATAGATCCAGAAGGACTTAGTTTGATCTCAGGGGTGCTTTGGATTTCCAAATGAGATGTGGCAGTGGTAGTGCCAGCGTCATTACTAGCCGTGCATAAGTACTGGCCACGTTCGGCGCCAGTAACGCGGTTGAACCTGCACGCAGAATCAAACACAGAACCATTAATTGAAGCCTACAATGTCACTCGCCAAACGATGTACTAGCTCCGAATTACGGTACCATTGCACAAAAAACACTTAACCTGTCTAAAAAGCACATAACCTGGGTAAAACAACCGCTCACGATCACTGAGGGTTGGCTTGCCTCGAGGGCAAACAGCAACCCAAAAACCGGAAACTTCCATTCAATAAGCAATAAATACGTTTCTTCTTTAAAGGATTTCTTAAAATGTAGAGTAAGCAAAGTACTTCGAAAACTTCTTACCTAATAACGCCAGAATCCAGGAGCTCAACATTGGGCGACATAGCTCTGCCGTCAGTACGAGTCCAAACAACGCGCGGAGTAGGAATACCGGCAGTGTATCGGCATTGGAAGAGAGCACTGGCTCCACGTACGACTGTTTGACGTGCTTGAGGGTACAATTCCACTGCGGGAGGTTCTCTTCTTTCAACTTCGATGATGGCGGACGATTGTGCAGTGCCTCCGGCGTTTTCTGCTGTGCACACGTACATGCCTCGGTCCTGTACCAGCGCATTGGTAACACGCAAAACTGGGCCGGTGACTTGCACATTGGAACCGAAATTTTCACCCAATTTGGACCAGCGAATGGTAGGAGTAGGGTCGCCTGTTGCCAAGCAACGCAGTTCGGGATTCGTACCTTGAGAAATGGTTTGTCTGTCAGGCTCAATGCGCACAGTTGGTGGACCCCTGTGTAAAGTAGAACAACAAACACACATTTATACTACAACGGACATCTTTTAAGGAAAAATAAACTGCTAGCCTTACCTGTATGCAAGAACGGTGACTCGGGCTTGAGACTGGAAGCTGCCGCCCGAGGCATAAGAAGCGGTACAGACGTAAATGCCGGAATCGGAGGCTGAGACGCTGTTAATGACCAGGGCATTGCCAGATTGGATTGCGCTAGAGGGCAGAGGTCCTTCGACGCGAGTCCAGCGGATAGTCACGGGGTCTCGGCTACCACGCCCAGCGGCACGGCCATCAGACTGACAGCTGAGTCGCAAACTGTCGCCTTTACGCAAAACAGACTCTTGTGGCGAAATTGTTACTGTCACTGTCGGTCCAACATCTGGCGGAGAAGCTAAAGTAAACCGGTACGATGTAACATTAAAGCATCCCAAACTCGAGGATTTCTTCAAAAGAAAAGTAATGCTTACTTGATCTTACGAAGACTACCACGCGCGCAGTATTGGTGCCAACCGAGTTACTAGCCGAGCAGACGTACTCGCCTTCGTCATTCTTACGCGCGGAAAGAATACGCAACTGGGATCCAACGACAAACTGTGTGGACATTTGATTTAAACAAAACAACAAAAAAAACATCAGCATCAAGAAGGGGACGAAGTTTTGTTAAAACGCAGTGCAGATTTCAAATTAGCTTACCTGGGATTCTACAGGAATACCTTGGGGCGTCAACCATTGGATTGTGGGACGAGGATTGCCTTCAGCTACGCAACGCACTTCGACGGTTTGGCCTAAACTGACATCCACGAATCGCGGTTCAACGCTGACCTGCGGCGCGCGCTGACTACTTTCTTGTTCAACGTTTAGGACGGCAGTTTCTGTCACGGTATTGAGCCCGTCAAAGGCTGAGCAGACGTAGACTCCGGCATCTGAGCTGCTAACCGAGGTAATCACTAGCAGTCCAATAGTAGCGTCTTGTGTTGAGCGTCCTCTTGGTAATTCGCCAACCTCTTTAGCCCAGCGTACCGTCACCTAAACGCGAAAACCATTTTAGGAAAAAAATGTTTACCCAACTCTGTTTTCCTCTTCCAATGAAACAGAAAAACAGTCAGCAAATTTTAGTTTTTAACTACGTCTCTTCCAACTGACGGTAAAACCGACCCAAAACCGAACCGAACAAAATCGAACCGAATCGAACAAACCAAATCGAACAAAACCGAACCGAATCGAACAAACCAAATAAAACAAACCGAACCGAATCGAACAAACCAAATCGAACAAAACCGAACCGAAACGATTCGTGTTTGGCTGTCAACATAATATTTAAACGTAAAACTGAATTAACTATACCTGTCTGCCAACCATAGACCTGGCTGCGCATTGGAAGCGAACAGTGGATCCAGCTTCGACAATTTGGATACGAGGATCGGTCACAGTCACCGTAATGGTCGGTTTTCCTGGTTCTGGCAGCTCAATCGGAGAACCGTCGGCAACTGTAATTAAATCAGAAAGAATACCTTGATTAGCTTCGAATCAAAGCGATTTCCCGAAATAATAAGCCCATGTAATAAAGCAAGTCGGGAGCGACGAACGAACAGAAAGCTTTGAAGACCCTGTCAGAAAGAAAGGTCTTGAGAAATATAAAAAAAAAGAATCACAATAAAAAAAGATTCACTGACTGACAACGTAAATAACAAATTATCTGGGCAAGAACAACGTGGGCATGTGCGTAACGGTTGGTGGTAAAGGGACGAGCAGCAACGGACACACCGTGGTATGGATTGAACGGAAAACCTGTTATAATTTGGGTGCTCATCTTAGCCACAGTGACACCGGCTCTACGCAGTTCGCAAGTCACGCTTCGAAAAGTCGGTCGGATGATGATGGGCAAGAGGTATTTTTGACCGACTTCATAGTTTTTCAGTGAGTTTTTATACGAGGCAGGGAAACCTTCTGGCCGACGCGCTTCTAAATTAGCGACACCAGGAGCGTTTTCAGGGACGCTAATGATTTCCATGTGCACCGTCAGTTCCTCGTTGGTATTGTATCCGCAAACGAAGGACACTTTGTCACCCACCCGCGCGGACACGGTGGGCGATGGGTAGAATTCCATTTTTAATCCAGATGGCTCCGGCCCTGAATTCGGCATTAAGACGCATCACGAATACAACAATACATTTAAAAAAATAGCTGCCCCAAAGCCTGACATATTTCTACCTTTGCTCTTTTGTAGAAAGGAGTATCGCCGTGATTTAAAAGTAAGCCGCTTCCACTTCACAATATATTTTAAAAAAACTTCGTTGAACATGTAAAGTGGGCGCGGCTTAATTCATAGTTTTCCGGCTGTAAAAATCAAGCAGCGCTCCGTTCGTTAAATAGAAGGGAGTAATAACCATTTGAGCAGAAATACAGCGGACATTAGTTGCCAGAAAAAAAAGTCAAGCTGCATAATGAGCGTTAAGAAAGCTGGTACTTGTTCTTGATTAGAATGAACAAGTGTCGCCGTTGAATCGACCTTTGTCATTTAAAAGGCGTTCCTTAAAGGGGAGGGTGTTAGGGAGGAAAGTTTGGGGTTAAGTTCATCGTCGTAGATCATGCACTTACATTTTTAGCAAATTGTCTTCGCTTTTTTTTACGTTGAAATTATGTCACAAAATGTAAACAGTAAGATTATAAAACATTTTTGTAATAGAAAGGAAAGGATTTGGAAAATTGCGTTTCTCGGACTTACCTGTGCAGGATCGACCACTGAAGCCAGGCAAACAGTTGCAATTGACGCTGCGACCATCAGCAGACTGGGAGCATGATTCTTCGTTTCCGCTGCAAGTACAGCGCCGGCAGATACCTGCAGGATTGGATCGGTCGCTACGGTCGCGGTAATAGCCTCGGGCGCAATCCTAACACAAACGTTATGGATCAGCTTTGAGTTTTTCTTTACGATGTAGCAATGTGGGTTCAACATTGAATGGCGGGGATATGAAGAAAAGAACGTACTTCGCAAGAGTACCCGCGGTACCCCTCAGGACAGCGACACTGTTCTACATCACGGGGTTGTTCTTGGCCAGTATTCTGAGACACGGCCGTATCCATGATGATGTTCGATATCGAAGAGGAAGACATGCTCGAACTGTAGGTCGCGCGGATCAGAATGGCTTCTAGGTTGGAGAGGACAAGCATCATGTCATTGCGGGATGCAGGGGCGCCCACGCTGCCTGGTCCGTCTAATCGACGCCAGCCGGTTTCGCGTAACGGCACCGTGTATATCTAAGTGAAAACTCATTTTTACTTTTTCTGTTCTAGGGAACTTGTAGTTGTTATTTAAACAAAATCACTATAATACTTTGTCAAGTGAATATTGATTCTATTAAGTGGAGATGCTAATAACCGAAAATCGGAAATATGCTACAGAATACTACGATTAACTTTAACTTGTCGTAAGTTTCAATAAGCCGTAACTTTTCTTTTACATTTAAATCTACTTTTTTCTTGGTTGTCGCCATTTTTATTTAACCACACATCTAAAACACGGCCAATAGTGCGTCTTTGAAGCCTACTCCTACACTTAGGAAGGTTCTAAACACGATATCCCTTCTAATTTTCTCAGTCAATTAAAGGAACTGGTCATTCAATTGAATAACCTGCTCATTTAATTGACTGGGGAGTTTAGAAGGGATTCCCCCCTACGCGTAGTAATAGGCTGGAAATGATAAGATTGGTCAAAACGACGTAAAAAGCAATGTCATTGGTCAATACGCAAAGTCAATGTAGCAATCGTTACTGTAGTTTCGTTACTGTGCATGTGAAGATTCTTTTGAAACTGATTCTAATATCCGAAAGTGTGCTTTTAATAGCCGATTAAAATGCTATGAATTTTATCACTTTGAATCGGTTCTTTAAGCTTCGATTCCAAACTTTGATTCCACGAAGCGGCTGATTCTAATAACCAGTGATCACAATAAGCGGCATCTACTACATCTCAAATGGCTGGAAATCCCGCAGTAACTCCGGTTACACAGATAACAAGCCTTGTATTGCGAGAAAACCTGTCTTGGCTCACATGTGAAACAAGGTAGCACGCGTGCCAACCTCCTGAAAAGTCTGGCACGTGTAGTCAACAGCCGCCGTGGCTTAGTTGGTTAAAGCGCCTGCCTAGTAAGCAGGAGATCGAGAGTTCGAATCTCTTCGGTGGCATATCCTTTTTACTGACAAATGCTGCGAAACTTGACCACACAAACATTACTAGCTCTAATTCAATACTTCGGCTTAATCTTTCTTATGACAATGCCGGATCTTACATAGTTTGCTTATCAGTCAAGTTTTTTAATCCAAAAAGAATCAGTACAAAAGTTATACCAATTCACCCTCTACGATTTTTCTTTAACCAGAGATTGCCAGTGCATCTCGATATTGCACGGTAAAAGAAAAAAAAATCGCTAGTTACAAAGTTATTAAGTTTTCTTTAATTTATTGCTAGAAACGAAGTAGCTAGTGGTAGACCTTGATTAGTCCATATCATTACTGCAACGATCAGAATTCAGACCTTAAAATGGAAAGAAAAAAGGGTACTTACCACTGATTGGCTGGACTGGATAGCATTCGGGTTCACGAAGAACAAAGTGATCCCGTTTCCGATCAAAAGCACATCCTTGTCCGTCAAAGGTTGACTACGGATATCAGCTTGGAAACCTTGAGTTACAGCCAAACTTCCGCCGTACGAAGTAACCTAATCATGCACGTGAAATTATTGACCATGATGAAGCGCAAGCTTTGATGGTTAACTTCATCGAAAAGAGTTACGTACTTTGTTGCCAGTAAAGATGGGCGGCAAGGACCAGTACAAAGTGCCAGAAGAACGGCTGCCGGGGCCAGGGGTGTAAGTAATGACGTTTAGCGCGGCATCAACGGTCAATCCAGTAGATATAAAATTGATGCGATTACTATAAAACGTGTAAAAAAATTAAATTAAAAAATATGAATAAAAAGGCTGTGTTGGTAAAAGTTTCCTTCAGGTTTTAACTTACCTGTCAGTCAAGTTAAAGCCGTGACTCGAGTCCACGACCTGCATAGGAATTTGGGTACGATACAAGTTCGCGGACGAGCAAACCCCACTCACACCCGAACAGTAGCAAAGTAAACAGCCTTGGGAGTTTTGCGCCATTAAAGCAAAAGTACCTTCACGGCAGCGGTCGCAATTGCTTCCCTCCACGTTTGCCTGCACAGCAGGGAAAGACACGTCACATACAAAAGGTTCAAAAATGTCTGGAAACGAATAATTACTTTGCAGAGACACTGTCTGCCATCAGGACAACTGAGGGATTGACTACCGCGTTGGTCACAATTACAAAGTACCGGCGAGCGAGGCTGGCAATCGTTGGTCGTTCCTTGGCTAGCGTCACCCACGTAACCCGATTCGCATTGCTCGCAATAATCGCCAGTGGTATGATCTCGGCAGTTCTGTCGTAAAAAACAGTGCACAAACATTACATAACCAGGTAGAGACTTGGTTAAACAGTAATTCAATTCTTTACAGCGCAGACTCCAGTTTCAGAATCGCATTCATCAGTGTGGCCATTACAGCTGCAAGGCTCACACAAACCCAAGTACAAGCCGTCAGACGAACGGGTGTAACCCGCGTCGCAATCTTCGCAAGAAAGTCCGCGGTAGCCTCGAGGGCATGCGCACTGCTCAACAGCTACGGCGCGAGTTTGGCCGGTATTACGGTCTTCGGAAAAGTCCAACGTGATTTCAGCCAACCTAAAAAACGAAACACCAATGAATACTAGTTTCCTTGCAATCATTTCTTTCAGCTCCCAGCTTTGCGAATTTAATTCTCAATTATTTCGATATTTTCTTTTTTTTTTTCCTTGAAAAAGAAACAGAAGGACATGTTACGGTAGCCAAAACTCAGAAATAACATAAAAAACTCCAACTTTGTACAGTGATCGAACAAACCACAGTGATTATTTAGGAGAGGTGTGAAAATCACCGATCACCTAACTTGTGTTGAGTTTATAAAATAATAGAAAGGGAATGTAAGAAAGAAGGTCGATTATAAATAAAAAAAAAAAAACTTCATCGAATACAATTAGTCCAAAAGAGTCTGTATAAAGTCTTACGCAGCTTCAGCGGTACGGGTGGTGTAGGTAGCTTTGATTAAGATGTAATCCAAATCGGCCAAGGCCATGAGCAAGTGCTCTCGGTTGGCAGCCAATCCATCTTGTCGTTGCCAGTTTTGCTCCCAAATCGGAACAGATACGTAAACAGAGCGGTTAGGTTCCACAGGTTCACGACGGTAGTACCACAAGCGGATGGCGTTGCCATGGATTTCGACATCAGGAGCATTATTGCGCGAGGTTTGACCGCCAGGTGCTGGGACGTAACGAACCGTGTAGTTGAGGAAGCCGCCGTACGAGGTGACCTTGTCTCCCAGGAATCGAGCAGGTAATTTCCAGTAGTAAACATCCGAACCCAAACGCCCAAAATCGCGGTAAAGGAGCTCCCTGGCGCCCGCGTTGACTTGCAACCTGTCTGTAACGTTTTCACGGAAGTTGGCGTCCGACAAAGCAAAACCCAAGTTGTCGGTCGTGAATACGGCTCGCTCCTATAAAGTTTTACAAAATGAAGGCTGAATCCAAACTTTGTATACACTATACCGTAAACAAAACCAACCCCGTATACCTTAGCTTGGTATAGACGGTTAGCATTGGGAATTTTGGAAATGTTTTTGAGAAAACCAGTGCATTTAATGAAAACACTCTCTGACAGTAATCTTGAGCTTGCCAACAGGTAGTGCACAACCAACGCACAACTTTTTGCAATGAGTAATAAATTAGCAAAATGCAAATGAAGTTTGCAACTATGAGAAATACGTTACCTAAAAATCTGTCCTTTGTGCACCAACTGCTAATAAAAGAAAACTTTCGTTTTAGTTTGCTTTCAGAATCTGACAAGTCGTTTTCGAGAAACCTTGTTCCGGAAGTTTAACGACTTGATTTGGGACATTGTGCTGCTACAGCAAACTGTGCTTTTCAGAAGCAAAATAACAAGCGTAAAAACTTTACTGGCAATTAGCGTTCTATTCCTTTTCTTACTTTCTTACGCAAGGTTTTCGCAAAACAGTAACAACCACCAGTGCCATCTATAATTATTTCCCATCAATAAACTTAGGTATACGGGAGTATGATAGAGGAAACGAAACGTTGAAAAGGGCACTTACTTGTTGTCTATACCAGTTTGAGCTGGCACATTGTTGCGTGATACCCATGCAGAAGCAGTTGATGCATCCAGACGGCGAAAGGTTGTTCAAGTGGAACGAATTCGGCTTACATTGGTCACAACGAGATCCAACAACCAATTCCTAACAGAAAAATAACAAAGTATTAATAATAATAACAAACCGGCAACATGACGTCATCCGCTCCTCGAGAGTAACTTACACAAAATTTCCCAGACAGGTTAGCACAAAATATCGAGAACGTTAGTTACAATGCAGAATCTTACTTTCATTAATGAACCAAAAAAATACAAAAAAAGTGAAAAATTTAAACCTAAAAGTAACACTCACCTTGCAAGTGCAGACATCGCTCGAAGAAGATTCGGTGCCATCAGCATTGCAAAGAGCTAAGAAATTTGAAAGAAACAAAAGAAATGTTGCATTACTCGTTTGGTTAAACACATTGAAACCCCAGAAAAAAAGCCTTCAGGACGGAAGCGATGACACGTAATTGCAGAACTGACATGAGACACGAACACGCTTTTGCTTGTACGACTGCCGGTGGTACCTGGTTTGGGAGGACAATTTGCCTCATCGGTGCGGTCGGCACAATCGAACCAACCATCACAACGCAATCTATTATCCTTGCAACGACCATCGCAAGTAAACTGGGTCAAAGGGTCGCAAACTAAAAGTAAAATTCGACCCTTTGGCTTTAACTACTCGTTCTTGGGTTCAAAATCATTACAACATGAACACAGAGATCATGATGAAAAAGAAAGCGACCTGTCTCCTAAGACAATATTGTTTGGTACCTGTGGGGCAATTGACTTCGTCACTACCATCCGAACAGTCTCTTCGCCCGTCGCAACGTCTGTTTTGGTCCATGCAAGTACCGTCCCAACACCGAAACTGGTATTCCAAGTCGCATTCTATCCTCCCCCCGAAAACATGCAAAAGCTCAAAACGCAATAAAAGACCTTCCGTTCGTTACCTGCAGGACAGCGAGCTTCGTCGCTTTCGTCCGCACAGTCCGTACGTCGGTTGCAAAGCAAACGTCGGTCAATACAAGACCCGTCCCCGCATTGAAATTCGTTATTTTCATCGCAACTTGCTAAGAAAGAAGCCAAAAATAAAAGAGATTCATGCAAAGCCGAAGAAAGGGCATTTACGTGCACAACGGGATTCGTCGCTACCATCGGCACAGTCAACACGGCGGTTACAGACCAACCGTCTGTCAATACAAGACCCGTCTCCGCATTGAAACTCGCTATTTTCGTTGCAAACCGCTAGGAATGGAAGGCAAATTAAGAATATATCATGCAAGAGAGAAGGTACGCCATTTTACAGGGACAACGGGATTCGTCGCTACCATCAGGGCAGTCGTTGCGCCTATTACAAGTTAAGCGCGCGTCAATACATGTACCGTCATTGCACTGGAACTCCGTATTGTCATCGCAAATGGCTACAAGCGGAGAAAATCAAGCCAAAGGTGCAAAACCAGATTAGGAAGTAAAGAAATTATAAGTTACGTGCACAGCGAGACTCGTCACTCCCATCAGTACAATCATTACGTCGGTTACAGAGCAACCGTCGGTCAATACAAGTACCGTCGCCACACTGAAATTCGGTATTCTCATTGCAAACAGCTAAAAGGAAAACCATAATGAAAAGTTCATGCAAAGCTCAAGTGGTGCTCTTTTTACGTGCGCAACGTGATTCGTCACTGCCATCAGCACAGTCAATACGGCGGTTACAGACTAACCGCCTGTCAATACACGAACCGTCCCCGCATTGAAATTCGCTATTTTCATCGCAAATTGCTAAGTAGGAAGCCAAAAAATAAGAGATTCATGCAAAGCCGAAGAAAGTTCATTTACGTGCACAGCGGGATTCGTCGCTGCCATCAGGGCAGTCAACGCGGCGATTACAAACGAACCGTCTGTCAATACAGGAGCCGTCACCGCATTGAAACTCGTTATTTACGTTGCAAAGAGCTAGGAATGAAAGGCAAATTAAGAATATATCATGCAAGAGAGAAGGTACGCCATTTTACAGGGACAACGGGATTCGTCACTGCCATCAGCACAGTCAATACGTCGGTTGCAGAGCAATTGTCGGTCAATACAATTACCATCTCCACATCTGAATTCCACGTTTTCGTTACAGGACGCTATAGAGTAGTTGGACCCATAAAAAATCCATGCATAACACGTAATCATAAAATACAAAAAAATTATACCTGAACAACCCTCTTCGTCACTGTTGTCAAGACAGTTTCGAACCCCATCGCATCTACGACGTTGATCAATGCATTGGCCGTTACGGCATAGGAAATGCGTTTCAGGGTTGCAAGCTACCGGATGCAATTTTAAACTTAATTAGCATGCATACACCATACCTACGAGCTTGAAAAAGTTCCGAGACTAATCCCAAACTCATATTTTCTTTTTAAACAAAACAGCACAGAAATCTCCCTTAACGTTATCCCTTTTTCCCCCTAAATGCCAGTTCCTAAAAAGACGTACCACTTTTTAATTTAGACGGGAAAATCATTGAAAACCAAAGGAAAACCCTTAAGAAGAGCGGTTCCCAAAAGCATAGAAACTAGACAAAATTAAAGCCGAAAACGACGTCAAATAGTGATTTACAGGGTCTGCAATCCAATGCAGTGTCCACAGAAGCAACTTAACTCATCCCTGTGCCTGCCAACAATGAATAAAAGGCAAAAGCAAGGGAAGACGTAATGACTAACGAAGATCGAGAGACCTTTCCGCACACCCTCGAGGACAGATCAATGATTTTGCCCAGACGATTTACAAATTTTGCCCGTCCTTTTCCTTTAAGGAAGCCACTGACAAATCATGACACGGCCCGAATAGTAAAAGTCACCGAATCTGACCTGGGCAGTTAAGCTCATCTGAGCCGTCATCACAATCCCATTTCGCGTCACAACGTTTGCACCTGATAATGCATTTGCCGTTCGTGCAGGTGAAACCAGTGCAATCGGGGGGCGGTGGATTAGTCGGAGGTCCTATTCGCCAAGTATGGGAAAGTCACAACACCAGCGAAAAACATTAGTAACAGAATCAAGCCAAGTTCGATCGTCAGCGTCAAATGTAGGTATCGGTAAGTCGGACTAGCCATAGTTGGTTCAATACCATATGTGATTTTTACAAAGCTCGATAACCATTTGTAAAAGGTCACGTAGACCATTCAATCAGGCCATTTTTAACAGAAAACGGAATTCTCGGGAACGCAAGTCATCTGACAATGAGAGTTCATCCTTCGCAAAAGAACCGTGAAAGTGAAAGAAGCGCAAGTATAGGGGAGACCGGGGCAGTTTGGTCACTTTTTTGCTCTAGAACAGGGTTTCTTAACCGGTGGTCCACGGACCCCTTGGGGGTCCGTCGAAAATTGTAGGGGGTCCGTGAGAAGTACGGGAAATATAGGAAGGGGGTCCGTGGGGTTTTCTAGGTAGACCGTGGGGATTTTTTAGGGGGGTCCGCATGGAAAAAAGGTTAAGAACCACTGCTCTAGAAGATCTGTAGGCCTTAATGTTGAAGATATTCAAAAAAAATTTTACGGTGTATTAGGTTGATCATTGTACTAACTTTGTGNGTGAGAATCGAGTGGTCTTGGGATCCAAACCTGGTCGAGGCTCTTTATTCGTCTAAAGAACTCTTTCTTTCCTAAACTACACGTAAATGCCATGGGCAGAATGGAACAGAAAATAAAGGGAATTGACGATTTGGCAGGAGCTACGTAACTAACTGGACGTGATTGGCGGTTAAGTATGAGGTCCATAGCTACCATAAGCTGTAATTGAAAAAGTGTATTGTACGTGAGAGCTTTTAATACAAATAATTTAAAGCAAACATATGGTTTTGTAATTATTTTTAGTGATTTTGACTTTTAAAGGATTTTTTTGTACATTTTTGAAATACGTACAAAAGGAACAGTACAACTGCAAAATTCTAGAAAATATAAACAATATAAGTCAAGTCAATGATACAAGTAATGTTTTTCTGAATCGGACAAAAGATATCATTACCTCTATGAACTGTAAAGAAGCTTTCTTAGAATTTATATATATATAGGCGTTTCAGCGCCATACATACATAAGCGTGTGACCAAGTGGATATGGCGCAAGCCTGGGGAGCGAGAGGTCGCCGGTTCAATTCCCGGTCGAGGCAATTTATTTTGTCAAAAAACGAAATATTATATGGCTCTCTTTCTCTGCACCTTATGCCTTCCCGGCAATGTTCCTATACACCATATTCGATATTGTGAAGCTTCGGCATCACGAGCTCGAATATTGAGAATAGGAAACCGAGCAGGGGAGTTGGGAACAGGAGAAGGGGCGAGGCTCTGAATTTTTGAGGATTTTTGAAGGATTTAAAATTTTTATAAATCGAACAATAGATGGAACACAGACGTAGACCAGCTTACTTCATATGTTGCATTTATAGAAGTTTCAACGCCCTTTATTTATAAGCGTATGACCGAGTGAATAAGACGCAAGCCTAGTGATCGGAAGGTCGCAGGTTCGAATCCCGGTCGAGGCACTTTATTTCGTGAAAAAACGAAATATTAAATGGCTCCCTTTCCCTATACCTTATGCCTTCCCGGCGAGGTTCCCATTCCTATAATCGAAATTGCGTTGCTTCGGCGGTATGAGCTAGAATATCAGAAATTGGGAACGGAGCAGGGGAGCTGGGAAAAGGGGAAGGGGCGAGGCTCTCAATTTTTGACGATTTTTCAAG